>PVJS01035893.1:0-20745 GCA_004027185.1 Glis glis | reverse complement strand
CACAATGAATATCTATTTGATGTTAACATACATGCACACAGCTCTTAGTGTCCCCCCCCCGCCTCCCCCCACCCATATGAAGTACCGAGAATGATGTTGGTATATTCTCACATGTACATATTGTTTATGATAGTAATTCCACTGATTCGGTTCTTTCTTGCCCTGCCCCTTCCCTTGTACCACTTCCCTTGCTCCACTGAGGGTTCTCCATTATCAACCAGAGTCCCAGAGTCTCTTGTGTCCCCACTACTCCCTAGGTTGCATGTATTAATGAAAACATATGTCCCTTCTTTTTTTTTGTGATTGGCAGATCTTGCTTAACATAATGTTCTCCAGATCCTTCCATTTTCTTGCAAATGATGTTATTTTGTTCTTCTTTATTGCTGAGTAGAATTCCATTGTGTGGAGTTTCTTATTAACAACGATTGGTTTAGAAGTAAAATCTCTGGCTACAGTAATTTGGAATCTTAATGCTATTCTGATGGTGTTAACAAAGAAAAAAATATATTATTTGGTCTCTAAGAAATAATGACAGAGTCCAGATGGTCCCTGACTTATGATGGTTTGAGTTTATCATGGTGCAAAAAAGGATATACATTCAACAGAAACCCTGCTTCAAGTTTTTAATTTGTGTTGCTAAGCTAGGATGTTAAGAAGGTTGGGTGGCTGGTTAGTGTAATGAATGCATTTTGACTTAAGGTATTTCCAACTTCCAATGGGTTTATCTGGGCATAACCCCATCCCAAGTTAAGGTGCATCTGTTTCATTTCTTCAAAGCCAGTTAAATGCTCTAAAGTGCTGATGTCATAGGTGTGAAAATGAGGTGTTTGCTCTTCTCTTCTTTCACGTGATGTAAACCTCTTTCTGTTCTTTATCTTTCACATGGTCCCTTAGTACTTAATTTTCTCATTTCACTTTTCTTACTCCCCATCTTTTAATTTCTTGTTTTGCTTTCTTCATATTTTTTAGACTGTGGAGTTCTCACATTTTTTTGCTTTCCTCAATAGTTCTCGGGCTAAAATGAGAATGATCTAGAAGGCTGGGTAAATACAGAATCCTGAACTACAAACTAAGTCTCTGCTTCAGCAGGGGGAGGGAGAGAAGTGCATGAGAATTTGTGTTTTTGACAAGTTCCCAGGTGATGCTATTGGCCCAGGAACTGTCCTTTGAGAATCACCCACCTATATGTCATCCTGCTGGTGGTGACCAAAGGAGGTTTTGAGTGTTCTCGAGTAGACTAAAATGGAGTTTGGACAGTCTGGAAGTCTTCCTAGTTGGAGGACCAGGCAAAGTCTTCCATCCCAAAGCTGACTGCAGAAGTTGCTTTTAATCTGGAAATGGGAGAGATTTTGAACTTTTCTATATTTGCTCCAATAGGTTATAACTTTATAAATGAGTAGTCATAGAATCTTGTTGCCTCTTCTGATGGTAAGCTTCTTTCCTTGTTTAAAAATTGCTCATCTTGAAGTAATTTTTAAAGCTCTGCTGAATGTTTTCTACTGAAGACATCATAAAACTACCTCATATTTATCAAATGGTTCTGGCAGCTGAAGGTTATGAAAAAGAAGATTTCTACATATAGCTGGTGAAGGGCAGAGCAGTTGGTTAGCGTGAATGAGAATTCGCAGGGATCTCTTTTCTGTGTGCTTTACCTCTGGCAGGATGGAGACAACACATCTTTGCCTGCAGGCTTGGTACTTATACTTTCTCCACCTGTTTTGTCCAAACTAAATGTAACAAAATTAATAGATGAAAACTCTGTGCAAAATCAGAATTTTCTTCTGGAATTTCTTTTAGGCTTCAGAAAAATCACTTTTCTTTTGTCATACCAGTTTTGTTCCTTCTCCATTTGATTTGTGGATTTCAGCCAGTCTTTTCCTTAATCCTACTTGGTTTTGTTGTCCTTCACAGTGAAGTTGGTTTCTCTCCTCATTTTAACTCATTTTAAGCTTCCAGGTTTCTTTTTACTCCTGTGGTGTTTCAATCTTATACCTGGAAGGAGTATTGTGTGTTTTGTGTAATGCATTGAAAGGTGGGAACAATTGAGTGCCTATTAGCCCAGTTCAACCTGGCAGGATATGGGCTGTTGCCTGAGTTCTTGAACCTTCTGATCTCGACATGTGGTGCATACCATTTGAAGTTAAGAAAATTCTCTGCTTAGTACTCAGCTTTTTCATTACTTATGTTGAACTGAGTGAGGGACATAGATGGTAGAGAGTGAGACTTGGGAAGAAATAGTGGCTCATCCAGAATCAGATACTTCACTGACCATTAGGAAGCAAACCCATTCATGATTAGGGTTTGCTCTTCATTCTCAATTTGCTTTTAGATTCCTTTAAAATTCAGGTGCTCTACCAACGAGGGCCATGTCTTAGCTCTTGAATGTGTTCGAGTGTGTGCTTAAGAAAGTTCAGTCGGGGCATACCAACCATACCAGCAAGCACATTACACCCCGAACCCTCTTCAGAGCCCTTCAGCAAAGTCAATGGGAGCTTTGTGTAATCGGACAGCAGCGACCTGGGCACATGGAACTTGCTTCTCTGTCTTCAGTCACCTGTGTTTGAATTTTAATCTCCTGCACAAACCTCGTGACTCTCTATGGCTTGACTATTCTCTCTGCTATTCTTTCTCTTCCTTAAGGTTATGCCTTAGTAATTTTTACTTTGAGAGCTCAAAAGAGTAAGTGCTCCGCTCCCAGATAATGTATTAGATATTAATAAATGATGCCTGAGACTGACATTGTTTAGGGGCTAGCAGATGTTCAGAAATTAGTAATAGGAGGAAAATGCAAGGTATATGAGAAGGGGGGAAAGAGTTAGTTTTTGTAATGGGTGTCCTGTTGAAGGCTTGATAGAAGGATTTTAGGCCAAACAACTTTAGAAATCCATTTTCAATGCTCATCAACCCAGTGGATTTTATTTTTACATGTTACGTGAAGGTGGTGTTATATTAGAGCCTTCTTAATGTTCAGGAATCTTTGTGTGGACTTTCTTCCTTCAATCTGATACAGCCTTCTTTTCTTTGCTGCCTTTTTCTTTTTTCCTTGAGGAAGTTTTGCTTGGCCTGGAGTAAATGAAATTCAGGGCCCAAATGGTTCAGTTAAATTGAGCCTGAAACTGAAAACCCATGATGCTGTAGTGAGTGCTGAGCGAAAAGAAGAATATTGGCTGGGTTTCACCCTGGTGGAATCCTCTGACTTTTCTATTTTCTCTTTACCTTCAGAATTAGACGATAAAAATTATAACTATAGAAAACCATGCATTGGGAGGTATTACATTCTCAGAAACTGAAACTTCTTAGCAACTGACATAATGATTCAAATTAAACCGATGTTGGTTGTGAGCAAACTTTGTTGACCTAGTTGCAGTGAAATGCCCTGCCACACCGTGTGGGTTTCCAACTGGCCAACACCAAGATGTCGCACTTGCTGTTGACAGTCATCAGCCCCGTGCCAGCTGGCAGCTTTGACCACAGAACCATAGGTCCACTGGAAAGGGACGAAACCATGGCTCCCCATTTTGCATGCCAGACCAGCTCTGCGCTCAGTTTCAGGACTGGGAGAACTAGTTCAGTGAGGCCTTTAATATTACCAGGAAACTCATATTAGAGGCACTGGTTTTAAGAATTTCAGTGGAGTTAAATAGGTATACTTGTCAACCCCTTGCATTATTTCCATTTCCATTAGTATTGCTCTCCTATACACAACCGTAAGCCTGATGGAAAATTCTGGCTGGTGTGAAGACACAGAAATGGCACCCTTGTCCTCACTGTAAACCAGGATTGGGGTGCAAAAAGTGGGCAGGGAAAGACACTGGAGACTGGCTGGCACTTTAAGGTTTGTCTCTCCCTATTGGTTTGGTTCACTCCTTATCGTAAACCTTGGTAATTACATTTTGTACATCCCTGGAGGCTTGGAGAGCGACAAGGCTGTGTTTAAAGAGGAGGAATGCAAACCTCCCAACAATGCTTGAATTCAGCTCACTTGGCTGAATGCATTATGACAACATCTTTCATCACTGAAGTAATCGCATACGGTCATGTTGGGCAACATGACAATAAATGGCTTTTATCTTGTCTTTTCTTGAGCTTAGAGATTTCCCTTGTAGCAAACATTTTTCTGTAGATACCACATACATTTTTCTTAGTGTTTCTTTTCTGGGGTTAGGGGGGTGAAAATTAGGTAAATGGATATGTTTTTGTATCTACTTGGTATTTTAGATTTCAATGAAAAGAAAAAACCAACAACAAATGCTCATATTTTCTATGCTTTTCTTGGTTCTAAACATTTTACTCCAATCACATGCATATACTATATATTATTATTCTTAAAAGGGCCTAACTATATGCTAAATTTAGGAAGTAAATAATGGATTGTTATGGGGAATTAAAAAAGACAAATATAAGATAAAAATATTCATAGTGTATAAAAGAGTTTTGTCTTGGTGACTTATTGATGTTACTGGGTTTTACCATAGTTAAGGAGTTGGTCCTATTTGTACAGGAAGGATTTTGCTTTGTTCTCCTATTGCTTGAATTTGGAGAGAAATATTGTAGTTCTTTGTTTATCAGAAATAGAAAAAGCAACATTAAACATTAAATCACACTCTCCTTACAAGAAAGAGCTATTCTGATCCTAATATATTTGACTGAGGTGAAGAATCAATTCAATGTAAATTGAATAAAACTCATAACAACAACAACAACAGAAATGTAAAAGTTTCCAGTTAAAGTAAGTATGATTGATTTTTTTCCAATTTGGAAATTTTGTACTTTGATACTTTGGGCATCTGTTGAAATAGCTAAAATACCAGTATATTTTAGATGCTTGAAATATGACACCTTATTATTTCTGATAACAATTCTTGAGGCAAATGCTTTTATTGTCCCCATTTGTTGATGAGAAAACTGAAAGGTTAAAAAGTTAAATAATTTTTCAAAGCTAACCAATTAGTAAATGGTGAATCCATTCCAGGGCACCTGTCCTCAGCGATCTTTCTGGTCATGTATGCTTTCATGTTAGATATGAGAGTGTCCAAGGTTCTATGGCTCCTTTGCAAACAATCCAGTCCAAGGCTCATGTTTCTTCTTAGAAGTAAGTGTCTTCTGACATTGATATTATAACAATCTACGTGATTTCAGCTTTTCTTAAGTTTTCTTGTGGATCAGATCCTTCTCTGGGTGGTAGGCCTGATACATGGATAAACAAAATATGTTATATTTATACAATGGCGTGTTACACAGCAATTAAATGGGAATGTGGCACTGATACATGCTACGACATGGCTGAACCTTGAAAACACGATGCACAGTGAAAGAGGTCTCCCATAAATTGCTGTGAATTCTACGATCCCATTTATAGAAAGTGTTCAGAAGAGTTAGATTGGTGGAGGTAGAAAGTAGATTAGCAGTTGGCAGGGGCTATTGGGAGAGAGTCAATGGGAATTGACTACTGAGTAAGGGTTTCTATCTGGAGGATGACTAATGTTCGGTCCCTGACCGAGTCCTCATCTCAGGACTGGGTTTGGATATCAAGATGATCAGAAAATATGATTATTCCTCTATGGCCCCATACAATGGAATTCTTGGGAGAGAAACAGTCTCCCAAAGAGTTTAGAGTAGCCCTTCTATCCATTTCCTTGCATTAAAGTTTCCGAATAATTAAGGAGCATTTCTTACTCACAGGTTACTCATCTTAAACCTGATTTGTAAAGTGTCTTTAATGCTTTGGTATCCAAAGAGTGGTGCCAGGATCACACAGCAGCCTCCTGGGAGCATGCTACCAGTGCAAATTCCTGGCACCACTTAGGCCTACTGAGTCAGAGTCTGATCCATGCTTAGGTGATTCCCTTACACAGTCAAATGTTAGACGCTCCACTTTACAGAACAGGCGTGCCTACACTGCCAGAACGTGATCCGAGGACCAAAATCTCACCTCAGTCAAATATTGGCTCTGTAAACTTGGGCAGGTCATAGAGAGCCTCACTCTGTACATCAGTTTCCATCTCTTTAAAAAAGACAACATAGGATTATTGAAGGATGAAAACAGAGAATGCAGGTACAGACCTTGACATGGTGCTGGGATATACTGTCCAGTGTCTGCTCAGTGTAGAAGTGAAGCTGACCCTGCATGGATGTGACACTCATGTCTGGGTACACCACAAGCAGTGACGACGCCATTGTTTGGGTCCTGCCCCTGGACTTCACCAGAGCAGAGTGGTGTGGGCAGCAGGGAAGGTGGTAGGTAGAGGAGAATGGATAAATAAAATATGTTATACCTACACAATGACATATTATTCAGCAATCAAAAAGGATGGTGGCACTGATACAAGCTACAATATGGATGAACCTTGAAAAGATTATGCAAAGTAAAAGACCAAGCAAGATATCATATGTTACTTATGCCCATTGGCCTGGAGGCTCAGATATCGAGGAATGTCCTAGGCAGGAAGGCAGTAGGCCGGGTTCAGGGAGACTTGCTTCCTTGAGCTTTATTAGTATATTAACACATGGAGATCTTCATATAACTAGCCCCAAACCAGAGGCCTGTCCACTGAAAGGCTGAAAAGGGAAAACATAATAAGCAAGACTTAGACAGAGAAGCAAGAAGGTGAAAAAGGAGATTTCTGACCACATTCACACTCTGAAGTGCTGAGCGTGCCCGGCCCACCTCCCAGAGGGGTTCTACAGGCAGATCTTGCCTCCCGCTCTGCCTGGTCTGCTGCTTGCAGGTGCATGGCCTGAAGGAGTGGGATTTTCCTATGGCCACTGAAGGGCTCAGGACACGTTTTCAGAATGCATTGTAAAAACAGCACTTCCTCAGTGTCCCTTACTCTGGTCACACTTCCTGATCAACATGGGTTTTGTTATAATAGTTTCTGTCTGTTGACAGAAATGTAGTTGGCGACCTCAGGCAGCCTGTAGCGGGATCCGGAGCCAACACAAACACACCCTTTGGCTCCTCCTAGCCTCAGAGGATTGTAGCTTTTGAATATGTGCCCTGGCAGCCTCCATGGCTATCACTGTTGTTATTTCAGTTTATTGTTAAACTTAAAAAAAATAACTCTGGTAAAGACATATATATATATTCCATGATAGGACAGGGGTTTGCCAAGTTTTCTCTGATGGAGGGGAAAATGGAAACTGAGGTGTGAAGCTGCCTGGGGCTGAGCCCTTTCAATAGGGGAATTCATGACCTGCTAGATCACCTCTCCAGTGTCCTGCTGCCCCAGTTGTTTTTTAGATTATATGGGCCACATGATTCAGTGAGTGTAAAATAAACCAACAGAGAATCCAGAATCTATTGATTCTTTTCCCCATCTGATTTTAATCAGGGTCACCAGGAAGTAAAAATAAGATTACTTTAACACATAGGGCAAATAGAGGCCTTAGTGTCATCTCTAAAAGTTCCATTATTTTCTTATTTTTCTGATTTCTATTTTTGGTTTGACATGTTGGTGGATCAGACATTACCATGAGCCCCTGAGATAAGGCAAGGGCAATGGGTAAAAGAAAGAGTCTACTCTCTGCTTTTCTGTGATCTGCTTACTCATTTACACTTGCTTCCTCTCCCCTTCTTTGAGACACTTCCAGTGTCTCCCAGACTCCTTCAGGCTGGGAGCCTAGCAGACATGCATGTGCTGGAAACTTCCACTAGGGCTCGTCCACTGAGTCCTCCACCCAGCTTTCCACAGCCCTGCTTCCTCATCCTTTGCCCATTTCCTGCATGTATTTTTATAAATTTCACTTAACACCTGTCATCTGCCGTGAGTTGTTGAGATACTGGCTTCTCTGGCCAGAAAGTGTTGTCACTTTTTAATCTTCCTCATTTGCATCTTCGTTTGGACTGGCAACATTATTTTGAACTAAGGGGAGATGTGAAGACGACTCAAAGGAACCATGAGACAACGTGATAATGTGTCTCTACCATTTTTCCAAACACTAAGTGAAATAACAAGCTCAAGGCATCTCAAAGAAAACCTTAATTAAAGTAAGTAGAGGTGGTACCCAGTGTACACACAATTAGTTCCCTAAGACCTGAGTCCCCAAGCCAGTGTCTCTTCTTTTTATTCTGTGTCTTAGGTTACATGATTTAACTTTTTTTTTTTTGTGTGTGTGTGTGTGTGTGTGTGTGGTGCTCGGGATTGAACCCAGGGACATTCTACCTCTGAGCTCTACCTCCAGACCGATTTTATTTATTTATTTATTTACTTGGAAACAGGTTCTTGCTAAATTGCAGAGAGCCTTCCTAAGTTGCAGCAGCTGGCTTTGAACCTGTGATCCTCCTGTCTCAGCTTCCAAAGTACTGGGATTACAGGTGAGTGCTACAACGCCTGGTTCCTAAATGATTTAATTTAGATAAGATGCCACAATTAAATTATATCACCTCTCCCCCCAATAATCCATGCCAATTGTCAACTTTGTCAGGATATATGTAAGTTACTGATCACAGTTGGGTTCCTCAGCTGCATTTCCTGTGTTTTAGGCACTCACTGGGCATGTGTGGCTAGTGGCTGCCATGCTGGCAGTACAGATACAGAGCTTCTCCATCTCAAGTCGTTCTAATAGGTAGCACTGTCCTGGAGCTTTGGAAATGCTCAAAACAGCTTCAATGGGATCTTGAGCCAAGCATCTCACTGGCCCGCTCCTGCTGCCGCACTTACTGCCTTTTGCCATAACTGCTTGTAGTTTTCAGTCTCCCCCAGCAAACTCTCAAACTATGCACTGTTTCAAACTGATGTCTGTCCTCCTTATAGCCGAGGCCTTAGTCATGATCAAGGCTGTTTTCCAATCAGATAAGAAAACTGACCAAGGAAAATGAGCTTCCAGGGGCACTCAAAGAACAGATGGAAGGCTTGGCATGACAGTGTGTTGGAACAAGCCAGGAAGAGTAGGGAAGGATCAGTCCTGCGTGCCGATTTCCTTGTCAATGCACGTCTGACTGCTTCTCAGGTTACTTATGTGTGAGGGACAGTTTTATGGCTAACAGGTGCACCCCTCTAGCTGAGAACCCTGGGTGGTAGAGACAGGGCATCTACTGGGTCCTTTGCTCCCCAACTTGGAATTGTTCAACAAAGGGGGGGGGGACCATTGTTTTGGACTGAGCTCCTACATCAAGCCCAGAATGGAGTCACTCTTGCTGAACACCATGTAAGTAAACTGAACTCTGAATGGGCCTGTTTTCCCAAATACATAAACCCAGGTGATTCACAGCAACCAGTCAGAAGGGGCCTCTTTACTTGAGCCATCAGGATAAGAAAGTTCCCTGTGTTTTTATCATATAAGGAAAGTAACTTTGAAATGACCAATCTACTTTTCATTCCTTATTTTCTGCCTTTTCAGTTCTTTTCTGCCTACTGATCTGGCCGCCTCTGCTCAGCTCATCAGAACACTCATTCTATTGCGTAGAATGAAGTGTTGCCTGATTTTAAGACTACAAATGAGAGCAAATTGGCTCTTTTCTTTTGACAGAAGGAAAACTCTAACTTACACATATACTCAAATTGAAATAGCCACATACACTATTGGGTTGTTTATTGGGCAGTGCAATTCTAGGGTGTCGGACATGTGCAGTTGTTCTTGGTAGCCCCTATTTGCATCTAATTTCCTGGAAGATATGAAGGCCATGAGCATGGGTACCATCTTCTTGTCCACAGCATCTCCAAAAGTAATCAAAATGAAGATTTAGAGGTGGGCCTATACTTTCCACTAATCTGAATGCTTTCAAGAAAGGCGCTGCTTTTATTTATGCTCTGCCATATACTACAGGTGTTTGCCAGAGGTGCTTAAAGATACTAGTTGAAGAGTTTTTCACATGGGTTAGTCATAGGATCATAAGGTGTCAAAGCCAAAAGGACTTTTGCTATCGCAGAGGACCCCACTGTTGCCTGCTCTCAATCACTCTTTATTTCTTCCTTCTGGCTGGTAAAACCTAATGATGTTGGCCTGTCCAGAACTCCCCACTCTGACCCAATGCAACGTGGCCGCCTCTCCTCATCTGCAGGGGAAATCATAGCTACTTGGCTTAGCTTCCTTAATGGGTTTGAAGGTGGGCATGGAACCCAACTGTGGTCAGTAAGATGCGAGGGGCTTCTTCGGGGAGCGATTGTGGGAAAGATTTGCTCTTAGAAGGGACATGAGGAAAAGGCCATCTGTTGTTTGCTTCTAGGTATCTCTGTGCTTGGTTGCTAAGTCTGAAACTACTGAGCCATTTTGTGATCATGAGGGTGGGTGGAGTTGGGATGAGGAGAGAAAGTTGTGAGGATACAGAATCCTCAATGTTGAACTGCTAACCCTGAAATTTGCCTAATATCTATACATTTTTTTTCATGGGATATACTAAGTTTCCTTACTTTTAAAAGCTATAATCCAAAGACCTGACCATGTAATTTAGAGGAAAGAAGATTTATTTGCTTACAGTTTCCTTGGAAGTTCTGGATTCAGTCCATGTGAGGCTGGAGACTGCTGATCTCAGGGCATGGTGGCAGGAAGTGGAGAGAGGGAGGAATGCAAGGCTTCCCTCTCACATCATAGAGGCCAGAAGCAAAAGGGAAAGCAAGGGGAGGAGGAATCAATATATAATCACCAAGGGCACATGCCCAGGGACCCACCTTCTCCAGGTACATCCTACCAGCCCAAGGTACTACCACTGCTGAGATTATAACCAAGCCCCACTTCCAACATTGCTACCTTATTTCCATGAAGACTGGGGGAGGGGACATTCTATTTCCAGACCATTGCACCAACAGAACCAGGATTGTCACAGATAACATCTGGATCCAGCTTAGCTGACCCCCTGCAAAGCCATAATCAAGAATCTGTGAAGGCTTTATTTTCATCTGGAGCCCAACAGAGGGAGAATCCAATTCTAAGCTCACAGGATTGTTCTCAGTATTCGTTTTTTTATAGGCTACCAAGGGTCTTTAGCTTTTTTGTTATTGTTTTTTAATTTTGTTTTGCTATTTGTTGGCCAGAGGGTACTCTCTGCTCTTTCCTGTATGGCCTTTCCCTTGTAGCAGCTAGCATTTCAGCTCGTTTCTTCAAAATGGTCCAGACTCTCCTCACGTGATCATGCTACATTCTTATGCAATGCCATCACGTCCATCTTGTCATATTTGCTGTGTTCCGATGGTCAGAAATAAGTCTTAGGTCTGTCGTACTCTCAGGGAGAGGCTCACAAAGAGCATGATCATGAAGGCCACCACAGAGCCACGGTGCCAAAACCTCTTCATGGTCAAAGTGAGGAAATTTGCTAGGAATGATTTATCTTCCTGAAGGTATAGCTGCTTGGTAGAAGAATTCAGAGGAGACTCTCCACATTTCCACCCTGGGACATAAGCCCCAAACTAGTCTTGTGGTATTATCCGTGTTCCTTCATCTTTCTGAACTTCAGTTTTCTAATTTCTTAAACAAGGTTAACAAGATATCTCCTTAAGAATCATTTTCTGAAAGTTTCGTATGGTGACATGTCCAAGTGCCTGTCATGGGACCTGGAGATAATAGATATTTTAAAAATATTGGCTTCTTTCTTTTAATGGCTTCCCAAAATAATGGCTTTATTCCCTTTTCTACCACCCCATGTACTTTCTTTCCTTCATCTCTTTAGCGAGGAAGACGAGAATGTCTTGTTTGTTGTTGTTTGACTTTGAAAGTTGGGAATATTATCTGTTAAGTTGAAAATTATAGTTAGCAGAGGTGTTTGGAGCCATCTCGGGAGTAAGAATACAGGTCCAAAGTCAAGTAGAGATCCTTTATTTAATAGTGCTAACATAACTGTGTCTTTGCTTCGGTCACAATCTCTGAACTTCAAGTCAAAGCAATTGTATTGCGGAACTTAGCTCTGGGGACTTTGTCCCTAGCATTTTGGGTTTTGTTTCTTAAAGTCAACTCACTTCTCTGGAGGGCATATTTTTATGCCAGCCGATTGTCATAAACAGTACACTAGGAAGTTCTGTAAAGTGAGGTGACAGGCTCAATGGTTGATGAAAATTCTCAAACTGCTGTTGTTAGGCTGTGATTCCTGAAATGAAATTCAGAAATTTCTATGGGTTCAAGATCAGTTCACTTCATAAAGTGTGCATGAAAATTCTCATTCCTCCTCTCTGACCCATGCTGAATTGTTTTATAGCAGAAGGTCAGCAAGGTGTGCACTCCTTCCCGCTACACTATCACGCCGTCCTCCTTTGGGGACAGAAGTCTTTATACACTGGTGAACTGTCATGTGTGATATGAAAGTAATGTCTTATGATAGACTTTGACAGAGTTAAGAGCCAGACTTTTGTCCTCTTATTTATTAAGTTAAGCTCCTGAGGGATAGATAGGGAGAGATGTGCATTGAAAATGTGCCAACTATACTCAGGGACATTTCTCCTAGGTTTTCATTCCATGGTGCCATTCTGCCTTTATTGCCAATCTGAATTGCTTTAGCTAAAATAATCTTGTAGTCTCTGTTCTTGTTACAATTCAAATCGTTATCAGTCATTGAGATCGCACTGTGTACCAGGCTGAGCTTTGTTCCAAGTGCTTTAGATGTATTAATTTATTTAATCCTCTCAAATACTCTTGATAAACTATAAATTATATGTTGTTTGAACAGATATAGATAACATACATGCCACTACCTTAGGTCTGAAATTGTTTGCAAAATAGCATTAATGATACTGGAGGGTGGAGGCAAATGTATTCTCCTCTTATCTGTACTTGTCCAACAGAATATCTAATTGTTTAATTTACTCTGTCCTTTGCCAAAGTAAGAGAGCCAAGACACTCAGAGTCTCAGGGTTTATTATGAAGGCATCCCTACATCTTCATGGGGAAAGACCATCTTACACTACTTTGTGTGTGTGTGTGTGTGTGTGTGTGTGTGTGTGTGTTACTAGGAATTAAACCCAGGGGCATTCTACCTCCTGATTTTATCTTATTTTGAAACAGGGCCTCACTAAGTTGCAGAGGGTCTCACTAAGTTGCTGAGGCTGGCTGCGAACCTATGGTCCTCCTGTCTCAGTCTCCCAAGTACTGGGATTACAAGCGTGCACCACCATGCCTGGCTACTACACTACTTTTTTCCCGCAATGACTCGCTCCTAAAAAATGTTCCCTAAAGATTGTAAAACTTGAAATTGGTTTCAATATTAATATGCCTTCTGAATTTTTAGTGATTATCTCATATATTGTTATATTATAATTTGCTCATTAGGTAAAGATGGGGCACACACAAACAGAAGGAGAAAAACACGTAACTGAAATTTACTTGAGCAAAAGAATTAAAATAATAAGTATATAATGTTCACTCCAAATGGCTTATGATTATCTGTAGTTAATATTTTAACATAGTTTCATGTGTGTCCAGAGAGGGTGAACAGTGTGTGCAGGTACCAATGACAGTGTACCTCCTGTACTTGGCTGATTTTTGCTACAAGAGAGGTACTGACTCATGGTTTCTGAATCACATTGAACTGTACCATCACCTATTTTTATTAGATTGCCACTTAATGGATCAAAATGTTTACTTCTACCTTTTGAAAAGTAGGACAGGAACATATACCTCTACAGATGACTGGTGAATTGCAAATATTAAGTGTCCTAACCTCCTGACTGTCCTAGCTAGCAAGCCAGCACACTGTGGGGCATCGGTTGTCTCCCTTTGTGATCAAGGGGGCTCACTGGGCACTGTGGTCGCTGCTGCCACCCAGCATTGCCAGAGGATCACAGAGCACGTCACTCACCTGGGAGAAGTTCTGGAGCCAAAATTCCAAGTATGATTTAGACTGAATGTATACTGCTTTCATACCATGGTAAAGCCCCAAACTGTTAGTAAGTTGAATCATTCTAAGTAGGGGACTGTTTGTGTAGTTTTTAATCTGAGAACAACTACCAAATTTTATAGTCTGAGTAATAATGTTTTAATGGAGGGCCCCAACTACTCAGTCATTATCAGATTGGGAAAAAAATAAACAGTGAGACTCTAAGACTCTTCCTAAATATTCCACGTCCAGCAGATTTTTTGGAATAAAAAAGTTGTTCAGTGATGAGATCTTTCTTTTCCCCGCTAACAGCTTACAACTGACTTTTTAAAGCTAAACCATCGTTCTGAGCTAATGCCAAGGCCTTTCTCACATAATAGACTGCTAACTGCCACCTGGTTTAAAGCATCTTAGCATCATCTAGAGGTCACATAAAAACTCAAGTCAGAAATCCTTTCAAAGAAATAATGCACACATTATTTTGAGAACTGCTAAAAGAACATAGATCCTACAGAGCTTCAGAGTATTATGTATCAGTAACTTGAGAATTTGCCTTCTGCTCCTCCCTGGCAGAGTAACTGGGTAACATAGAACAATGTATTTCCTTGAGAGCTTTTATTTCTCCCATATGCATGAGAGTCAGAAACACAGAAAGGGACGTGATTCCTCGCATGGCATCTTCATGGCCAATTGACAGCTGACATTTAACTGAATGGATAGGTTCCCGAGTAGCTTGGGTGCTACCATATGGTGACATTTGCAATTACAGGTCCCTAATGTAACAGTGGAATTTCTCTTTCTTTTTAAAATTTACTAACACAACACAAAGTTCATCTTGATGTCCATTTCTTATAATGCCTGAGAGAAGTTTCTAAAAGAGTTGAAGGCATGCCATATAATTAAAAGAAACTAATTTGTTGCCTTAGACAATCACAAAAACATTCTATGAGAGAGATAGCTGTCTTTGAGCGCCTTATACCTGGTGTTGTTTAGATATCTCCGATGCTGGATCAAATGAATACATCCCAAGAGAAATCATCAGGGCGCATGACACTCAACATTTAAACATCCTTGGAAAAGAAGCTTGGAAGTCACCACTCCTCCTAACAACAAATAAAACAACTTGAACACACTGAAAAATCTAACAGTTCTTTTTATATCTGAAAGAGAAGTGAAGTCACAAGACGAACTACCCCCTCGGCCCCTCTTCAGAGAGTCAACATTTACCAGAGCAGAAAACCATAAGCAGAAACTTCCGAGGGAACTCCGGTGGCTCAGGAAAATCTGGACTTTTTGTGACTCTGGAAGTCACAAAACCCAGGGGATTCTGGGAGGAAGACCTGGTTCTCATCCTGAATGTCAGAAAACAATTCCCTAGTGCTTCCAGCAGGGGGAGAAGAAAGGGAACCATTTTGAAACATGCCAAGGAATTTGTGTTCTTAACAAGGCCTGCCCTGAGGAGAAACTAATAAATCAGAGCCTAACTAGTTATCACAAATCTGACTGACCTGGGAGAAGGCAAACACTCAACAGTAGCCCATTCTAGGCAGTGGGAGAGGGGACCAAGAAGTCGGTTTCAATTCATGGTCCAGAAGCACAGTCTCACTAAGAGACTGAAACCTAAATATAGGATTATAGAATGCTTATCCTTTCCCACTTACTACCACATTACTGGGCCTATTTATAGCAGTTCCTATGAACCGGCACTTTAGGTTTGGCTATCGAGAAGGAATTACAAGACATATTAAAGGGCAAAAAAACACAGTTTGTAAGGACAGAAGCATGATACATGGCATCATGGAGGTTGGGTTTACCAGATGGTGAATTTAAAGCAATGATTATTAAGATGCTGAGGGATCTAATGGATAAAGTAGACAGCGTGCAGAAATATAGAAGCAATGTAGGCAGAGAGATGGCAATTCTAAGAAATAGTATGAAATGTTACAGGTAAAAAACACACAACAGAAATGAAGAACACTTTTGTGTGTGTGCATTGGTGTGGTACTGGGGATTGAACCCAGGGATGCTCTACCTCTGAGCCTGCCTGCCTGCTTCCTTCTTTCCCTCCTTTCCTTATTTTTGTGGTACTAGGGTTTGAACTCAGGGGCATTCTACCTCTGAACTACACTCCCATCCCTATTTTATTTTGAAACAAGTTCTGAGGGCCTTGCTAATTCCTGAGGCTGGCCTCGAACCTGCTATCCTCCTGTCTCAACCTTGTAAGTATTGAGATTATAGGCATGCGTCACTATGCCTAACAATTTAAGTATATTTTTGAAGATTCCTGATTTGAACACTCACTGTAAAGCCACAGTAGTCAAGACAGTTTGGTATTGGTGAAATAACAGGCAAATAGATAAATGGAACAGAATATAGAGCCCCAACATAAACCAACATGAATATTTTAACCAATATTTGCCATTTTGTCTTGAGGTTCTCTCATGGAAAATTTCCAGTTTAATTAATTAATCAATTGGCATTTCACATTAACTTTTCCACTAAAACATGCTATTATAGTTAATAAGATTGGTTAGGTTTAAGGGCTAAGCTTTGCATTGTCTAACAGTAAAACTGTTTAAAAGATGGCACCCATTATTTGTAATCCAAGGTGTATGGTGTATGTTAGTCAAGTAAAGAAGACACAAAAATATGGCCACCATCAACTAATATTTATATGTGGAAGCTTTGCACTGGGAATTTTGTACTGTGGAATTAAATTTCATTGGTAATTGCTAACTTTTCAGTATGAAACTGCCAAGGGTATGGTCTAGCTTGACAAATTGTTGATCCTTTCATTCCACACTTTAAATTTCTGAAATTCAGTTTTTTTTCTTTTTTAAACAGAATTGAAACTTTAGTTTTAACAACCATGGCACTTATAGTTTAAAGCTTAACAGCACTGGAATTGCTGGTCAAATAGGGTTTCCGTTATGAAATTAAATCTACTTTCTTCCATACTAAAATTAGTCTTGCTTCTGGTTTGTGAGTTAACATCTTAGTAGTAAAAAATGATCCAAGGTATAGTCTTTAATTTGACAAATATGAAGATCTTTTGAATGAAACCCTACTAGATAGCACTTTAAGTAGGATTAACTCTAAGTTTCTCTGTGCATGTGAGACAAGGAATTCATTAAGATAGATATTTCAAAATCCCCGTCTAACAGATGAGAGTGAAATTAGAGTGGCAGTGTAAATCTTAAGCTCTCATTAGATATGTGAAGGAATTTGCCTATAAGGTTTAAGGATTTACAGGAAGGTGCAGTGATCAATTTCTATCTTTGATACTGAAGGAAGGGCAAAGAAAGAAAGGAAGGATGTCAGGGGATATGAGAAGGATAAAACAACATCTTTGTTTCCTTCCACGCATAACTCTATTCTCAGTGAAACATTTAATTCTCTTAGTAGGGCTTGCTAATTTGAGGTTACTGTCTACTACTTCGGGGACAGTAGAATGGGCAATGAGACAGACAAATAAAAATATCTTCCTGCCTTCCCAGAATTGCAGTAGATTAGGAGATCAATATACCCACAAATGATTACATTTCATTCTTCCCACATTTCAAGGTACAACTTCTCTGGCAATTGACATAAAAAAGGCCCCAAACTGTTTGAAACAAAGAAGGATATTTGCTCTACAAAAGTTGAGTAGTGATGGCAGATGACTTTATCTCCTGTTCTTATAACCATCACAAAGGAATCCTAGAGTGTCAATGTCTCACCAGGTCTACCCAGAGAGGGGAGTTCAACAACATGAGGTGAGCTATGGGTTTAAAGAGTTACTAAGCCTTTTGGAGAACTCCAGGAAGCTTACCCTTAAGAGAAGAGGGGACTTTAGTTTTCAAATAAACAATGGTAAATTTACTCTTTCTGATAGTGTTTTGCATTTCAGGATCTGATCCCTCTATCACTTCTTTTTTCCCCCCTAAACTTTATATACAGAGTCAACATTTATACTCATTTCAAATTCAAACATGGTTACCCAAACTCTGAAATCTAAGAGTTCATCAAATAACCCTTATTTTTTTCTCAGTATGATTTTCCCACTGTCCAGTGTTTTAAAGTAACATGTGTTTATTCATCTCCTTTATAGGCTAATCTCTTTGTCTGGTAGGTGCTTGTAAATGTGTGTATTTATTATCCTTTTAGAAAGAATGAAAAGACATTATCTACCCTATCTGTTTAATGTTTAGTAATTCATATGCTAGAAATATCAAAGGTCTTTGGTATGCCTGAGAATCTGTTCTGATGAGAAAATGAGATATTTTTTGTATTGAGCTATTCTAAGTGATTCCAAAACCTTTATTTATTGAAAAAAATGTTCATAGGATTGAATGAATCTAGATGTACTTACAGACTGTGAAACAGCTGAAACTATTATATAAATGTTTGGCTTGTGGTAGAAACCATAATATATTTTTCCAAAAGGCATTTCTCCTTCCATTTTAAACTTAAATTTTCGTTGAGGGAAATTTAGTTCATGTGTTTGTGATTCATTTCTACTTAACTCATCAAACCAACATTTGCTAAGAGCTATTAAGTATCAACCAACTTCTAGATCTATGTGGATTTTTAAAAAGTTTTCTTTCCCCCTGAATTTGGCCAAACCACTTGAGCTTTTGTTTTTTGCTTTTTGCTAATTTTCTAAAACTTAAGAACCTAAAAGATGCAGAGGATATAAGGTGGTAAAATACTTGGTGTTTCTTATAAAAAATTACTTTCCTGAGATTAGTATTATAAGAGAAATCATTAACTACTAAGAAGTTAACTTTATAGTATTGCTAAAACAATCGGGTTATTACTGCACTACTAAAACTTGATGTGCTGAATCAGGCAGTGGTTCAAAAATGTAGAGGCAGCGCTTTGCAATTTAAAAGTAATATTTCCCTTGCTTTTTACAAACACATTTCTTTAAAAATCTAGCAGAGCATATAAAAGAATGAGGCCATTTTTACAAAGAGCTTGATGAGGCAACAGGGACGTGACTGTTCTACTTTGAGCAGTCAAGACTCTGAGGACTCATAAAACAAAGTGTGGTTCCAGGAGCATCCTCTGGGGAGAAACAAGTGCTTTAAAAACACTTTAAATCAGAGGGAAAAGATGTTTACAGAGTTCTTTAACTCATAGGTGATTTCTCCCTTAATATTTTTATAAGTTTGGAAAATTATGGATAGGCAAATGCCTTTCTGATTGGGTGGGAACTTCTGTGGTTTCAAAACACAAACTTTCCTGTTGTTATCAACAGGAATGATGGGACCGTTCCACCACGAGATCAGAGGGGCCGGCAGGGTTCAGTGTGTGCTCTGCCTTATGGACCATGATAAGGAGTTTAGATTGATTTCAACTGGGATGGAAAAACATTTGGGGATTTTAGGTAAGAAAGTGACATAATTTGATTCATGCTTCATAGATCATTCAGCTACTCTGTGGAGAATGGAAGCAAGGGGAAAATAGAACAGGTAGCGCCAGTTAGGAGCTGCCTGATGTCATCCAGGCAAGAGGCAGTGGTGACTCAGCAGACAGTGGCAGAGAAAAATAAGCAGATTCATATACTTTCAGGTCAGAGTCCATAGGACTTAGGGACATATTACAGTAAAATTAGGCATGACTTCTTGTCTGGCTTTGGCAACTGGAAGTATAGTGGTATCATATGCTGGAGTGAAAAGCTGTGCATATGGGGGCAACACGTTTGTCTCAGTTTTTCCAAGTTTCTATGTGGCCTATTAAGATGTCATTGAATACCCATCTGTAAATGTCAATCAGAATATGGATAGTCACAGTTTGAATAGGTGTTATTGATAAAACTGGTTGCTGTTAAAAGGTTCTTAGATAAAAGCTTCCTGACGTGTACTCTTTACATAGTCTCCTTGTATAATTTTAATAAGAAACAGGACAGCCCAAGTGGAAGATAAGGATAATACTATTTGAATATTTCTCAAAGACACAACTACTTATTTTCCCAAATTGAGGAGATGAATTAGAATCATCTACCTGCTGGCTATTATCTGTGGTGGGTGGGTTAATTGTTTTATGCTTAAAATGACTTTTTACTTAAATTCATTCAAAGATATTATACTCACTTCTTTTTGTACAGTCATAAAGATCTTTGTATATTATTGGAGATAGGTAGTTTTTAACACTACCACACACAAAAGGATTAATCAAAATGATATTTGTTTCTGAAAAAAGTACACATATACATATATAGATAAAAACATGCATTGTATTTATAGAATATATAAAACCATATATATGTGTATGCATGTATATATACACACATATAAATATCCATCATATCGGATCTATTTCTGACACTACCGCTCCAGCAATCCTTGATTCCTGTTTTATATTCTTGGCCAATTGGCACTTTCCATAATTTTCTAAATAAAATGAAATGAATTTTGCTTATTCCTCTGGGCGTCTCTTTCTACCATTTACTTGTGTTCTGGAAAATAGTTTTGATTCATAAAACTTGATAAAAGTGATAGTGTTAGAACTAAGACAAAGAAATTGGCATTATATCTGATAAAATGAAAGTCCCCTGGTAACTTGAGATACCTTCAAGAGATGGCTCATTATGCAATGGGCAAGACCAGTGGACAATGACGGATTGGTAGAAGTTTGTTTACATTAAAACGTGCTCCATTAATATAAATGGGAGGATTTGCCAACCATGTGATGGCAGAATCTACAGCTGGGCCAAAGGCAAACATTAAGTGACTATTCTATTCTGACACAGCATAGAACTGGATTGGTTCGTGATTGCTGTGGTCTGAATGTTTATGTTCCCTTCAAATTCATGTGTTGAAAACATAGCCACCAATGTGATAGTATTAGGGGGTGGGGACTTTGGAATATGATCCCCTTGTGAGATTAGTGTCCTATAAAAAGGGTCCCAAGAGCTGCTTTTCCTTCTTCTACCATGTGAGGATACAGTGAGAAGGTACCATCTCCAATGACAATGGAGAACCCTCAGTGGTGCAAGGGAAGGGGTACAAGGGAAGGGGAAG
>PVJS01035892.1:0-20748 GCA_004027185.1 Glis glis | reverse complement strand
CCTCCTCCTCCTCCTCCTCCTCCAGTGATCTTTTCCTGGCTCCTGTCATTCCTTTCACCAGCAGGATCTTGGCTCCGGTGGCCCTGGCCCCCAGCCCAACCCCAGCTTCAGTTGCTGACCTTAAAGAACTTATCGATTTTGCTAAGGTTGATTCTCTTCTTGGCATCCAGTTTGTAGATGTTACTGACATTTCCATCCATCAGGTAGAGGCCGAAGCCCATTACCTAGAATGAGAAAGGGCAGAGCACAGAAACTCATCACACCCACTGCAATAGTTAAAAAAGAAATGTGGATCCGTGATGTGTGTGTGGCTGTGTGATACACAGCCATTACCAAACCCAATACATTTTCTAATAAAGACAGAACACACAGGTCTAATTTCAACCAGAAATCTAGCATATTTATATGGTAGCCACTTCTTAAGCCCTTACTATATGGGCCAGAGTCTGTGTTTAGGGCCTCAGCAAATACTGATAATAACTCTTAATTCTCACAACACTCTTCTGAGTCAAATTCTTTGCAATAGCCTTATTCTATAGATGAGGAATCAGACTCATAAAGGTTAGACAGCTTTCCACAGCCATAGAGTTCAGTTGCAGAGACAGGATCTAAAACCAGGATCTGTGGGCAAAATATGCACATTAAGGTTCTTCTTGAGAGAAAGGACCCTGCTGTATCTTTGGGGTGCGGCGCATCACCCGCATCACCCGCACTTGAATCTTGCCAAATGTATCTACCTCTTTCCCCAAGGAAACAACAATGTAAAGGTTCCCGAGCGACTTTATTTTTAAAAGCAAAGGACTGCCTGAAAATAAAAGTGGGTCAACAGTCTTGATTTTACAGCCCATTTACTAGTCCCCTGAAAGCTGGCTTGTTTTGCTCTTTTGATGGTAAGCGCAGCTGAAGGGGTGTGGCCAGCCATGGTTGTGTGGGGAAGTCACTTCTTGCTGTGCCTCTGTTTCCCATCCAGCCCCTCAGGGGGACCAGCTGGAAGACTGTCAAGGTCGCTTCGGCCTTGGCACATTTGATACTGCAAGAGGAGGAGCGCCAGGCTTTTCCCGTTAAGAGTGCATGGCGCCCCCTGGTGGCATCTGAGTTCACTAACACCAACTGCAGAGAGCAGGAAACAGCACAACTGTTGCAGAGCCGGTAGAAGATGGTGGAGAATTCAGATGGTGGAGAATTCAGAGGGAGGCCAGCTGGGAAATTAGGGTGCTGAGGGATTCAAAGCAGGCAAGAGAAAAAAAAGAGAGCTGGAGACTTTGAAGGGAGCATCCAAGACTGCTTGGTGGGCTGAAGGTTAGTAACCTGGCTATGGAAGGCATCAAGCTGGGCACGGCTATCCCCAAGCATAGCACCGGGTAGAAGGCACCTGAGCTCTGGGTAACCTCTCCGGGTTCCTGACGGCTCAGAGGAAGCCAGGTGAACAAGTCACAAAGCCGTACTGCCCTGTGCTATGCAGATGGTGTGTCACCTCTGGGACTCATGCAGGATTTAAATGCCCAAAGTCATATGGTAATGGTAGTAAGAGAGTGGAAACAATCCCATGAGGGTGTTTAGAAGTGGGACCTTTGGAAAGTGATTAGATTAGATTATGCCATCATGATGGGGGTCCCTTGTAAGGAAGCCACACAGAAACATACACCAATGTTTTTGCCATGATGGGATGTAGCCGACTTCTAGCCTCCAAAACCGTGAGCTAAATATATCTCATTTCTTCTGTTTGCCTCAGGTATTTAGCTATAGCAATGAAATATGGACGAATAAACCCTAAGAACTTAACCAAGGTGCTGGGAATATAAAGGCAGGAATGCCAACTCTTGGTATCTGAAAATACAAGAGTGGCCAGAGGGAGAGAGGAGAAGGGAATTTTTTTTGTGGTACTGGGGATTGAACCCAGGGGCATTCTACCTCCGGGCTACACCCCCAGCCCATTTTTTATTCTTTATTTTGAAACAGGGTCTCACTAAGTTGCAGAGGGCCTTACTAAGTAGCTGAGGCTGGCTGCGAACCTGCGATCCTCCTGTCTCAGCCTCCTAAGTACTGGGATTACAAGTGTGCGCCACCACACCCAGCTAGGGAAAACTTTTAGAGATGAGATACGGGGGAAGAAAACAAAATCAAAGGGGGAGAGGTGAGGATCATCTGCAGTATGTGTAAAGCACTGGAGAAGGTTGCGTGTGTCGCTGCTAGAGCTGTCGGAAAGAAGCTCGTGAGAGAATAATGAGAGTAATGGTTACAGCCAAGAAGTCTCATCTAGACAACATTAGGTAATGGCTGCAAAATAGTCCAAACACATTTCATGACACAGGATAAAATTCTACATATATATTACATATCTTGAAAATACATAAGTGTAATAATGCACCCGAAAAAGTAATTTTTAGCCTCGTTTTCTACCCTAAAAATTAAATTCCCTGTCTTTACTGCCCCAGGAACAAGACTAGTTCCCCAAGGACGGAAAGACCAGTTCCTGCCTTTATTGCCCCTAAGGACAATACTCAATAAATCAGTTCCTGCCCTTACCTCCGCTCTGGACAGAGCCCTAAAAACTGACCCCCACCTCTGTGTCTAACCCCCTACCCTAAACTAATCACTTTACTTCTAAATAAGGGAAAACTTTCTGTGGTTGGCTAATTCGAACCCAAACTGCAAAAATCTGTGTCTGTACCCCCAGCTTGTTCTATAAAAAGAGAGCTGTAAGCTGCACAAGGGGCTGCCGTTCTAGCCTGTGCTGGTGGACGGTAGCCCCGCGGTATTAAAGCCTCGCCTTAACTGAGTCGGTGGTCTTGGAATTTCTGTTTCTCGCGCCTTGTTCAACAATAAGAATTGAAAAAATTAGAAGGACATCCATTAAAATGCTAAAACTGTTATCTCCGAGTGGAAAGATGTTAAGAGGTTTAAAATTTTTTATGCTTTTTTGTATATTCCAGATGTTCCCCATTAATAAATGTTACTTTGTAATTTTAGAATGAAACATGTAAACTACCCTTTTGACAAAATAGAGCAAAGCCTGAGGACCCCACTTTCCCTTTCAGTCGGCAAGCAACTTCCCTTCCAGGCAGTTAAGCCTCGCCAAAAGATGTGCGCAGAAGCTGGGCTGCAGGGGTTGGCCAGGGCAGTTTAGCAAACAAATACCAACCACAGTGGATGTGTTAAATAACAACATCCCCATATAATGGAATACTTGGCGTCCATTAAAAATTACACTGCAGAAATATCCTTCATGACATCTTAAAGATATACAAGGCAAGCCAGGCGTGGTGGCGCACGCTTGTAATCCCAGTCCTTGGGAGGCTGAGATAGGAGGATTGCGGGTTCGCCGCCAGCCTCAGCTACTTAGCGAGGCCCTCCGCAACTTAGTGAGACCCTGTTTCAAAATAAAGAATAAAAGATAGGGCTGGGAGTGTAGCTCCGAGGTAGAATGCCCCTGGGTTCAATCCCCAGTACCGCAAAAAAATAAAGAAAAAGAAAAAGATATATAGGGCATAGTTAAGGAAAGGAGGAGATTATAGACTACTCTGTGCAGTTAGATTTGTATCATTGTTTAAGTAAAAATAAACATATATATATTATTTTAGAATAATTTTTAAAGAAGGGGGGGCAAGCGTGGCCCCAGGGCATGTTGGGAGGGGTTTACCTTGAGGAGCATGTGTTTCTCGCTGGGGGTCAGGTACATCTTGTTCTCGTAGTAATCCACACAGATGTTGACAATGTCGGCCAGCAGCTCCTCGTAGCCCGGGATCACCTCCAGTTGCTGGTGGAGACACTGAACAGCAGCGCCCCCTCCAGTTAGACAGCAAAGGTGCCCCCTACTTCCTCCCCCACACCCCCAGAAGGCCCAGGGCTTGGACTGAGCACAAGGCCCCGCTGATAGCCTAGGAGTCTGCATGACAGCCAGCGCCTGACCCTGAACCCCTCCTCAGTGTCACCACAGTGGTTGGCTAGTTGGAGCTCTTGCACACCTCCCAGGGCCGGGAGCTCGCTCTCCCTGGCAATTTGTTGGTAAGAAAGCACTATCTTGAGCTGAGCTGGAAAGCAGCCCAGCTTTACAGAGGTGGGCCTGCAATGACGTCAGCCTCGTTTTGAGGGTGTGGACGTATCTATGATGTCTCCCCTGGCGATGGCAGAGAAGACCCACCCAGGGGAGAGCCGGGGTGACAGATGTCTCCCTCCCTGCAGTACACAGCAGTATAGAAACGTCTCCTACAGAAAAGGATCCGAGGTCCCCACCCCAGCTCTTTCTCCAAAGGAACAAACTGCGTCCCTGGGAGGAACCGGAGGGAGGCACTGCTGGAGCTCTGTCCTGGGGCTATAGTCCAGGGGCAGCCTGACACAGGGAACAGAGCAGGAGGGGCCCTGCCAATTCTGCGTCTCCATGACAGCGATACGAAAACCCCGGGGAACAGCAGGCCCCTCGGTGCTGGCCTGGGTCCTGCCGGCACCCTTGCTGACTAAAGCTTAATTGGCAGAGAGTGAGGTGAGTCGGGCTACATCGGGCAGAGCAGGAGGGTGACAGCTGAGTGGTGTGCCCTGGCAAAGCGCTGGCAGTGACCGCAGCTCACCCTCGTGATCCCCGCCACGTGGCAGGCTCTGCAGGCCGAGGGCTTTGCACACAGCGTTGCAATTATGCCTCACGACAGCCCTGCGGGATGGAGTCTCATAATACGCTCAAAACAACAGACCCGTTTTACAGATGTGGACATCCAAAGCCCAGACTTTGCCCCAGGTGTTGCGATGCGTCACACGGTGGTAACGCATTGACCTCTACACTGGCTGAAGGCTTTCAGGGGACAAAGCCTGCCGAGGGGCTGAAGGCTGCAGCTCTATTGTGTTCTCGTGAAGATGTGGACAGGGCTCATCTGCTTGCTGAGGTCCACCCAGCCTCCAGCCCCTGCCTGCTTCCTGAGGTGCCGGGCAGGACCGGCCAGGAGCCGCCCTCACCTGGGTGATCCTGTTATGGTTGGCCAGGAACATGGAGAGGTTCTGCGATTCCTGGATAGACTGGGGGTCCGCCATCTTCCTCAGGAACTGGGCCGCCCTGAAATGCAGAGTGGGTGAGACAGAGAGGGGCCTCCAGGCTCGACCTGCCGGAACCACACCGCGTGGGCTCCTGTGTCCACCCACGCCAGAGTGACACTGTCCCCGAGGTCAACGAGCTCCGAACCCCACAGGCGACTCTAAGGCCAAAGGAGCGAGGGCGCTGGAGTCCTTTCTTTGGGGCTGTTTATACCTGTGATGGGGAACCTAAAATTAAAAGGCAAGGATGCACTAAAAATCTCGGGAAGCTCAGGAAGTTTACGGGGAACCAGCACCCATCAGTCCAAGAGGGAGTGGAAAGAGGAGTGGCCAGAGGATCCCTGCGCCTCGCTGGGACCTGCAGGAAGCTGCACACTGAGCTCTGGAGGAGACGCAGGCCGCAGGCTTTGCTTCTGTCTACCCTGTTCTTGTGTGTGTGTGAGGGGGGGGGTACTGGGGATTGAACTCAGGGGCATTCTACCTCTGAGCTATACCCCCAGCCTTTATTTTATTTTTGATTTTGAATCAGGGTCTCACTAAGTTGCTGAGGGTCTCACTAAGTTGCTGAGGGTCTCGCTAAGTTGCTAAGGCTGGCCTCAGACCTGCGATTCTCCTGTCTCAGCCTCCCAAGTACTGGGATTACAGTTCTCTATAGGGAAACCTCAATGTTTCTCAAGCAAAGCATTACATGGAAAACAAAAGTCTACTGAACTAAGATGACGGGCACTGGGGACACAAGTGGGCCTCGAGGGAGAACCGGCAGTGACCTATTCATCCCGGCCTAATATGGCAACGGCGCAGCCTGTTTCATGAGCATCTGTGGAAACAGGCACCTGCCTGGCTCAGGACACCTGCGAGTCCCCATAGGACGCTGGTCATGGCTGCGATGGACGCGGTGGCTGTAGCTGGGGAGAGTGGAGGAGGATGTTACACAGTGAACCAGCCATGGGATCTTTGCGAAGCTGACCCTTCTGGGTCAGCCCTGAGACAGGCTCCACCTGCTGGGCACCCCCAGCTTTCAGGATTTACCCAGAAAAATAAGATTGTGAAGATCAGTCTGCTCGTTCCAGGTACTTTGGAGCCTGAGGAAGGTGGGGCTCAAGGAGGAGGGTCCCTCTTATCAGTGAACCAAAAATCCTTCCCAGGAGTTGTGTCTGGACACCATGCAGCTCATCCGAGCTTCGACCAATGCTCAGGAGGTCTGTGGCTTTTGACTGCTCTTCTGTACTTTGGGGTGGCTGTGTCCTGGTTTCCGGAGAGGGATGACCCCTTCCCAGTCTCAGTCCTGTCTTCTAAGGTGACATGACCCCCCACTCTAAGAGTGAGCGGTGTGCAATCAGAGCATCCCTCCTCCCACAGCAACTGATGGAGAGGCGAGCACAGGACCCCCGCTGACCAATGCCAGTCTTCCCTGGGACTTGTGCAGGAGCACTTGGAAGGAGGAGCCTCTAAGCCGGGCTTGGTAGCGCACACCCATAATCCCAGTACTTGGGAGGCTGAGACAGGAAGATCACAGGTTCGAGGGCAGCCTCAGCAAGTAGTGAGACTCTCATCACCCTGTTTCAAAATAAAAATAAAATAGGGCTGGGGGTGTAGCTCAGACATAGAATGCCTCTGGGTTCAATCCCCAGTACCACAAAAAAAAAAAAAAAAAGAAGCTGGGTGGCTGAGCTGGTTGGCTGGAAATGTTGCAAAGCTGCTCATGGCCACCAGAGGGCAGGGTCCTGCCTTAGAGGAAGCAGACCTAGGAAGTCCCTGAGAGGCGAGAGGCCCAGCTCACACCACAGGCACCTGGACCAGGCTCGCCTGGGCTCTGCAGTTCCTGGGCCTGCCCACTTCCTTCTTTCACACCAGCAGTTTGAGAGGCTTTTTGAGTCTTGCCGACAATGACTAAGGTAGTGTCGCGGTTCGGATGTGGGTGTCCCCAGAGGTTCCTGGCTGCAGGCTTGGTCCTCAGGGCCACCGTGTGCAGGGGTGGGGCTTTGGGACGTGATTGATCATGAGGGCCCTGACTTTATCAATTGATTAATTCACTGAGGCTCCCATAATCAAATGGACCATTGGCAGGCGGTGAAAACTGTAAGAGGGGGGTCCTGCTGGAGGAAGAACGTCCCCAGGGGTATGCCCCGGAAGGGAATATCTCGTCCCCAGCCCCTTCTCACTCTCCCTCTCTCTGGCCATGAATGTCTGGGCTCCACCACACCCTTCCGCCATGATGTTCTACCACACCTAAGGCCCAGAAACCAGGGAGCCAGCTGAGCACAGACTGAAACTGCAGAAATCATGAGCCCCAATGCATGTTCCCTCTCTTTTAAGTTGTTTATGTCAGGCATTTTGTCATAGCAACGAAAAGCTGACTTACATTGTGACCATTTTATGATTATCTTACTGGTCCATGGAGCAACAGAAAACACTCCCGCTCTACAGAGGAGGGAAAGGAGGATTTGATCCCATCTTGGGATATAAAACCCTGCAGGTCCTCCAGCGACCTGACTCTGCGCCATATTCCTCAAGCTATATGGTACTGGCCCTGCTGTGTCTGGGGAGTGGCCAGTTTGGTGGTTCGGCAGCAGAAGGGCTGCGGCCTCCACCTCCAGCGGGCAGGGGAGGCCCGGGGGACAGGGCTAACCTCTTGTAGGCGGAGTGGTCGTTCTTGACGCTGCACTTCATGTTCTTGAGCTCGTCCAGGACGGCGAACATGTTGATGAACTTGCCCAGGGTCAGCAGGTAGGCCTCGGACACGAAGTCCTTCCTGCGCTCCGCGTGGCACAGCCGCTTCACCTCGCTGCAGAACCGCTCGATGGCCTTGCGCTGCGCAGAGGGAGGGCAGGTGGGCGGCATGAGCGTGGGGCTGGGGCTGTCTGGAGGGGGCAGGCCCAGGCTCCCCGGGGCTCACGTCAGAGCCAGGCCCTCCAGAGACGCCAGAGAAGGCCCCTTCTGTCAGCTGGGCTGTCTCAGAGGTATTTAAGTCCCAAGCCGCTTTTGAAAGGGGAAGGGAGTCAAACCAATGAATTCAGCCAATATACAGTTGCTAAGAAGCATTATGTCTTATGCAACTTCATATCCCAACACCCAGGGCAGCGTCAGGCACCACATATGGAGTGGAGGCCAGGAGTGTTAGACATCCAGAAAGAGGAAGAGGCTCAGCTCACGCATCAAATACATATTGGGCCTCTAGTACGCAGCAGGACCCATCTACGCACTGGGGACAGTGGAGAGAGAAACCGGCATGAACACACAACACACTGCGCGAAGAGCCACGTTCTAATGAGAGAAGACAGAGAACAAAGCCATTTCTCTCCATCGAAGTGTCAAGGTGCTATGGAGAAAAATGGCAAAGGGTTGGGAAGGCTCAGAGGAGCTGTTCCTCTAAGGACAAAGGTCAGAGAATCAAGGGGTGACTTTTAGGAAAAGATTTTGAAAGAGAAGGAGGAGAAAGACGGGTGTAACCGAGGGACCGTGACAGCCAGTGCAAAGGCCCTGAGGCCCGTCTGCGGGGTGGGAAGGAAGCCAGCGTGCTTGAGCTGGACTGAGTGGAGAGAAGGAGCTGGTCAGGGTTGTGGAGGGCTCTCGCATGCCTTGGCCAGGATTTGACACCAAGTAACCTGGAGAGACCAGGAGGCTCTGAGTAGGACAGCATGGTTGGAATTATATTTTCAAAGGGTCGCAGTGGCTGCTGGAGTGAGGACAGGCTGTCAGGGCAAAGGCAGAAGCAGAATATTTAGAAGGCCACTGTAGTTCAGTGGAGTTATCTAATGACCCAGCAACTCCACCCCTAGGTGTCTACCCCAAACGCCAAAACCTATGGCCACACAAAAACTTGTGCACAAGTGTTCAAGGAGGTTTGTTCCCAAAAGCCACAAAGTGGAAAAAACCCAAACATCTGTCGACTGATGAATGAATACACAAAGTGTGGTGTATCCACACAACGAAATGGTCTTCAGCCATAACAAGGAAGGAAATGCGGACGCATGCTACGATACGGGTGACCTTACGAACATTAC
This sequence comes from Glis glis, assembly GCA_004027185.1. Taxonomy (NCBI): domain Eukaryota; kingdom Metazoa; phylum Chordata; class Mammalia; order Rodentia; family Gliridae; genus Glis; species Glis glis. The sequence goes on along the minus strand of PVJS01035892.1, from coordinate 11,725 downwards.
GCTAACTGAAAGAAGCCAGAGACAAAAGGCCACCTATCGTCCGATTGCATTTATATGACGTGTCCAACTGAAATCAGAACATTATAGTAGTACATGCTTATCTATGTTTATAGCAGCACGATTCATAATAGCCAAATGATGGAAACAGTCTAGGTGCCCATCAACAGATGAATGAATTACAACATTATGGGATATACACACAATGGAATTCTACTCAGCAACAAAGAAGAACAAAATGATGTCATTTGCAGGAAAATAGAAAGACCTGGAGAACATTATGTTAAGTGAGATTAGCCAATCACAGAAAGTGAAGGGTCATATGTTTTCTCTAATATGCGGAAGCTGGGGAGACACTGGGATACCAGAGGGACTCCAGATAATGGAGGAGAAACTCCAGAAGAGCCAGGGAGGTGGTCTAGGGGAAGGGGAGGGGGAAGAGAGAGGATCAACAAAGGAATTACTACCATCGGCTTTGTGGACATATGTGACAATACCATTGTCAACCTCAGTACTCTGTATGGGGAAGAAGGGGTGGGGAGGGAGCGGGGGGCACCAAGTGCTGTGTGCATGTATGTCACTGTCAACATGATTTATATTATGATATAAGACTAATGTGCCAATAAAAGTATATATAAAAAAAGAAAATGAAATAAAATATCCAGAACATGTCGCTCTATAGAAACATAACGTGAACTAGTAGTTGCCTGGGGCTGGAAGAGGGAGGGGTGTTGGAGGTATTATGGGATGATGGCTAATGGGATTCCTATTTTGGGGTGATGAAGGTGACCTGAAATTGATTGTAGTGCTACAGTTCTGTGAATACAACGAGAACCCCTGAATTGCTCACTTTAGGTGGGTGAATTATGTGATATATAAATTATATCACAATAAATCTGGTACCAGAAAAAAAAGCAGTTCAACAACAGACTACTGCAGTAATCCAAGGAAAACAAGCAAGAGAGGAAGAGGAGGAGGGGAAGGGATGAAGAAAGGAGGGAGGGAGACAAGTGGGAAAAGAGAGGATTGCTCAGATGTGCGGTCCACTCCCCTTCCATGGGGCTACGCTGCGCACCGGCCAGCCCATCTCCTTCAAGCCCGGGCCACGCCGTGCCTTCTCCTCGCAGAGTCTAAGCCCCATTGAACTTTCAACTCTGACACGTTGGCTACTGAGCAGTTCAAGTGTGCCGTGCACGACCAAGGAGCTGAATTTATATATTTACTTCATTCTGATGAATGTCAATGGTGAAGGGCGCCTCCTGCCCTTCAGCAGCCTCCAGGGGACCACACATTGCCCGCTATGCTTGCCTCCCGTCACTGTCCAGCGCGCGTCCTCCTCTCTTTATCACAAAGTCCTGGCCTCCAGACTGGGCTTCCCGCCTGGCTCCCCTCCACAACCTCTTCCTGTCCCGCCTCCATCCACTTCCCACATGCAGCCAGATGCTACTAAAACCTCAAGCCAGATCACATCACCAAAAGCCTCCAGCGCATTCCCACGGCACTTAATAAAATCTCACGGCCCACAGAGCCCTACGTGCGGGTCCCGTCTCCCTCTCCAGCCTCCCTCATCCTCACCGCTTTCTGCCTCCCTGGCCTCCTCCTATTCCTTCCTCTTCCTTTCCATACTGGGAGTTGAACCCAGGGGCATTCTATCTCTAAGCTAGCCCCCCAGCCCTTTTTATTTTTTAGTTTGAAAACAGGGTCTTGGTAAATTGCTGAGGGTCTTGCTACATTGCTGGGGCTAGCCTAGAACCTGTGATCCTCCTGTCTCAGCCTCCCAAGTACTGGGATGACAGGTGTGCACCACTACATCCGGCCGCCTCCTCCTATTTCTTAAACATATGAGACTCCCGCTGGCCCGAGGGCCTTGGCCTTGAGTCCCTTCTCCCTGGAGCCCTTTCCTCCTGACCATCACACCAGCCTCGCTCTTATTGCCCAGATCTCAGGTCACAGGCATCCCATCCCTAAACAGCCTCCGTCAGCAGCCGCTGCACCACCAGAACTGCTACATATCAGTTTACTCCCAGCACTTACTATGCCCCGAAAACTTTGTACAGTTTTTTTTTTATAGTCAGCCTCTCCCCATGCCCTAAACACGTGCACAGACTCAATAGGATGCACCTTACAGGGGTACATGTCTGTCTTGCTCACCCAAGGGTAGATAGATGACTTGCTAAAAATAATTGCTGGATGACTAAGTACCATGGTCCAAAAGCCCAGCCCCTGGTGTCTGGAAGCAGGGCGGGGGGGGGGGGGGGGCTCTTCAAGTCCTGCTGCAGAGCCTCCCAGGCTGGCTCACCTGGAAGTACATGAACTTCATGAGCTTGGTGACCTCCGGCTCCAGCACCTCCACGGTCTTCTCATAGATCTCCACTCGGTTGGGCTGCTCGTTGCATTTCACCTGGGGGTGAGCAGAGATGGGGGGTCACAATCCGGGCTCGCCCAGCAGTCCTCGGCCACACCTGGTGTCTTATTCAAAAGGCCCCTTTTACTCTCACCACTCCCTCATTTTGGATGATAACTGATGTAGTCACCCTAGTGAGAGGAGGCTGGGGCAGCTCCTGTCTGACCAGTCTGACAGGAGGCAGAAGGGCTCCCCAGAGACTGGCTACAGAGAAGAAACAGCTGGTCCCAAGTCCAGAACCCTCGTCCCTTTCCCGCTGTTCTGTGCCCTGACCATGAGCTGCACGCGTGTCTACGTTCATCTGCGGGGTCTCCCTCCTTCAGCTGCTCCCCCATCCCCGTCCCAGCGGGGCCTAGCAGGATTTTAAGCAAAGAGAAATGTTCTGTCCATGGCTCCAGGGAACCTTGGACAAAGCTCTCCTAAACACCCCCAGGCCAGTGTTGGCCGATGTAACTTGTGGTTTTCAACCACTGCGCACGCAAGAATCACAGGGTGGATGGTCTCACAGCACGACCCCCAAGCCTGCAGCAGGTCGAGTGAGCCCCAAGAGTGAGCAGAGAGGAAGCGCAAGGGCAGTCTTCACCACTGTTTGGAAATTCTCAGAGTGGGAGCAAGTGCTAGATACCATCAGTGGATGGTTTAGGTAAAATGATGCAATCGTACAGTAGGATTATGAGCCGCGAGAAGGGATGAGATCGATCCACACGGATCGCCATGAAAAGACGGCCGCCAGACACCGACAGGTGAAAAACGTCTCAGAAGGGGAAGCATAACTGGATCCCGTTTTTGTTAAGCAAAACAAAACTTTGAGCCGGGTGTGGTGGTGCACGCTTCTAATCCCAGTACTTGGGAGGCTGAGACAGGAGGATCTGGGTTCGCGGCCAGCCTCAGCTACTTAGTGAGGCCCTCCGCAACTTAATGAGACCCTGTTTCAAAATAAAGAATAAAAAATAGGGCTGGGGGTGTAGCTTGGAGGTAGAATGCCCCTGGGTTCAATCCCCGGTACTGCAAAAAAAAAAAAAAACCCTCTGTGTTTGTAGATAATGCAGGCATAGAAAATCTGAAAGGGTGCAAAACAAACTGTTAATAGTAATTATCCCTGAAGACTAGGATTAGAGGGAAGGGGGGGAGGATTCGTTGTTTACTTTATACACCTGTGGTTTGTTCATTTTTGTGACAATGGGACCATCAGTTATAGGATAATGACAATGATGGTAAAAATATTTGCATGCTTCAACGTGAAAAAATGCCAATAATAAGCCAGGCACAGTGGCCCACACCTGTATTCCCAGTATGTGGGAGGCTGAGACAGGGGGATCGCAGGTTCGAGGCCAGCCTCAGCAACTTAGCGAGGCCATCAGCAACTCAGTGAGACCCTGTTTCAAAATAAAAAGGGCTGGGGATGTAGATGGAAGTAGAATGGCCCTGGGTTCAATCTTTGGTACCAAAACAAAACACACACACAAAAATGTCAGTAATAAAGAAGTAAAAAAAAAAAAGGCAAGCAGAAGAACAATATAAAAAAGAACCAGCGCCCTTTTATGAAGGATAATATCTGTAAAATGATATTCATGCCAGGAAAAAGACCCAGAAGTATATGTAGCAACGTGTTGACAGTGATTACCCGATGGTGGGAGTTGTGTTTGGGGGGTGGGGTGAGGAGGTCTTGCTTTTTATTTCACGACCTTCTGCAATGGCTCCAGTGTCAGACAGTGAGCATAGACAGCTTTTGAAATAAAATACTGTGTATACTGTGCGCTGGGAAAATATTTATTTAAGTCCCTGGGCACGGGTCCTTGTCATCGTCTTGCAGGGAGCTCTTTGAATGTCCTCAGCGTTCTTCCGTGGATAAGAGGCCTCGGCATACTCCCTGCCACCTGCAGAAGCTCAGCTCTCTGGTTCAGGGCGTGGGACAGGAGCAAGGACATAGGGCAAGGACAGTCTCACCTGGGGAATGGCCCGGGAACAGCTGCGCCAGGTGTACAGCATGACCGCATACTCGTGTCCTTCCTCCAGCATTTCATTCTGCAACACAAAACACCCTCAGCAAGGAGAAAGCACACAGGTGCCACGGGCTTCTCAACACCCCACAACCTCACCACCACGGCGTGGTCCTCCGACAGCAGCAGCAGCATCACCCCCTGCGGGCGTACTAGAAATGCAGAATCTCGGGCCCTCCCTGGGCCTATGGCATAAGAATCCGCATTTCAACAAAATCCCCAGATAACTCACATGCCCCATATAAGTTTGAGAACTGACCTAAATCGTCCTCATGAGAAGCCCAGGGGCTCTACAACCAGGCCACCTTTGTCAAACAGATGGATGGCCACCTTAGGAAGAATGAGGTGGATCTATGTGTTCCCATGGAAACTTATATCTGGTGTCCCAGATATAGGGTCAGCAAGAAAACAAGCAAATAGCAGGACCACATGTATAGTAGATAGGTTAAAAACAAAACTAACAGTAATAATTATGAATGTATATTATTGTCTATTGAAAAAAAATGGTGAGATTTGCACCAAGCTATGAATAACAAGCTCTCTGTAGGGCTGGAATGTTTTATATTACTTTATGTATATATATATAGTAATATAATGATACTGTACTATATACTATTAGTATGTACTATATACTATTTAGTATGTAATATAATACACAATAGCATGCAATATACTACAATATCATAACATAGTTCCATAATGTCCATACTCTTTTTATTATTAGTAGTAGTAGGAGGAGGAGGAGGAGGAGGAGGAGGAAGAGTACTGGGGATTGAACCCAGGGGCATTCTACCCCTGAGCTACATCCCCAGCCTTATTTTATATTATTTTTTTATTTTGAAAGAAGGTCTCACTAAGTTGTTGAGGACCTCGCTAAGTTGCTGAGGCTGGCCTCCAACCTGCGATCCTCCTGTCTCAACCTCCCAAGTACTGGGATTACAGGCGTGTGCCACCACAGCCAGCTGTTCATGCTTTTATAAGAGTACATATTACTATTTCATAAGCAGGAGAATGATTAATATCAATTTAAAAAAATACTAAGTAGAGCAGATGGCCAAACAAACAGCAGCAGGAAAACAAACTTGAACAACACAGCAATGACTCAGCCCCTAGAACACACATCACTGTGGAAAGAGCCCAAACCCAGGTCGGAGGCCTGGCTCAAGTCCCGTCGTCATCATTTCTCAGCCCTTTCGCCTACAGTCAATCGCTTCTCCTAAAATTCCCTCATTAGTCCTCTCCTACGTGACAATGTTGACAATCTCATAGAATTGATCTCTCTCCTCTCTCTCTCTCTCTCTCTCTCTCTCAGTGAAGGGAGTGAGGAATGTCTGACAGTACCACAAAATGCTATAACACTAGAGTTACCATTTCACCTCGCAATTCTACTCCCAGATAGATACACAGACCCAGGAGAACTGAAGACATGTCCACACAGGAACTTCTGTGGATTCGAGATTTATGTGTAACACAAATGTTCCCAGCAGCATGATTCATGATTTCCCCAATGGAAGTAACTCAAATGTCCATCAGCTGATGAATGGACAAATGAAAGGTGGTATATCCATGCAGTGGAATATTACTTATCCATAAAAAGGAATGAAGCACTGATGCACGCTACAACATGGGTGAACTTTAAAAACGTTAGGCAAAGTGAAAGAAGCCAGGTGCAAAAGGCCACTTATTGTAAAATTCACTTAGATGAAAACTGCGAATTCATAAGCAAAAAGTGTATTAGAGGTTGCCAAAGGATGCAGGGAGAGAGGAAGTGGGACTTTTTGGGGTGATAGAAATTAGATGGTGGTGATGGTTGAATAACACTGTGAATATGCTAAAAAAAAAAACAAAAAAGCACCAATTTGTATACTCTCAAAGATTTTATGTTATGGAAAGTATACCCAAAAATAAAACAAAAAAGGAATAATACTAGACCATCTCTCATTGTAAATATTTGTATCTATATAAAAATGAACTTTGATTTAATTTTAGATCTGTGCATGTTACCTATTCTACAGGATCTTGTTGGGAGAAGATCAGATTTAATTTGGAGTCTATTACTAATTGCAGTTCTATTTCCAACAGCGACTATCATGACAAATCACAGCTTCAATTCTTAATTCAGAGAACTTTTTTTAAAAAAAATCAGTAACATGTTGTCCTTGAGATCAGAAAGAACCAAGTGGGTCTCCTTCTGTCTCCTGCCTCAGAACACATGTCGGAAAGGGGAAGTGACAGAAATGCAAAGAACACGTGTCTATTCTTAGCCCCAACTGCCCGTGCAGGTGTGATTTCAACTCAGTCATTCAATGACAGTTTTACTGGGTGCACCTGGGTCCCGGGCTCTGTGCTGGGAACAGGGCAGTGGAGGAGAAGGATGTGGACTGAGCCCTGTGGACAGCTCAGCCGGCCATCAGAATGCTCCCTAAGTCGCCTGGCACACAGAGGTCAGCATGGCATGGTGGAGGAGTCCTGGTGGGGCCTTGGGACACTGGAGTTCTGCTCCTGGCTCTTCTTGGACCCATCTTTGAACTTGTAAGGATCACAGTTTCCTTCTTGAGAAACAAGCCAAGGAGCATGGGCAGCTTCAGCTTCTGGAAGCTGGAAAAAGCAACTGCCCCCAGAAAGGAACCCAGCCTGCTGGGACCTTGAGCTAACCCAGGAAGACCCACATTGGACTCCTGACCCAGAGACTTGCTGGCAAAGAATCCAGGTTGTTGGAAGCTGCTAAGAGTATGATCATCTGTTACAGCAGCTATAGAATACACGCACAGTCGCCCCTGAGCCAGCCTCTCCCTAGACGTCCCCGTCTCTCTCCCTGATCTAATGTTTCTAGGACACTTCAGAGGGCCGGGATCCCTTTCCCTCTACTCCAGCCAAGTAGAGGGAAAGTAGATCCAGCCAAGTAGATGTTGAGCCAAGCGAAGTTCACCTCCACTGTCCTAATATCCAGATCCTCTTAGCCACCCCCATGCCAAGCCCTCGTTCAGCGCTCCCTGCCTCCAGGTGGGGGTGTTAATGATCTCCACCCATTTCTTTGCCCCATTCACGCCTCCTTTCAACTCTTTCCACACATGACTAACACATGAAACTTAAGCAGTAGAGTTCTACTCACCTCTCTTCCATGGATGAACATTTTCCACTGTTTTTGATTATTTTTTAAATATACCTTGATTGGTGCATTGTATTCTCACATCATAATGAAGTTCGGAGTCAGAGGACACCCATGCACACAGCATTTGGTGCTTTTTTTTTTTTTACAGAGTGAATTAAAGCCCTGTTCTAGGCTAAATCCTGTCCTCCTCCGCCCACCCCAGTTCATCTGTTGAAGCCCTAAACCCAGCTCCTGAACTAGATTTAAAGATGGACCTTTTAAGAGGTGATTAAGTTCAAACGAGGTCCTTAGAGTGGGCCCTAATCCAGTGTCACTGGTATCCTTCTAAGAAGAGGTTATTTGGATTGACAAAGGGACGTGTGTATGCAGAGAAAAAAAAACACACGCGGTAAGAACCAGAAGCAGCTGTTGTCAAACCAAGGAGAAGCTGCAGGAGAAACCCACCCCGCTGACGCCTCGATCAAGAACTTCAGCCTCCAGAACAGACAGAAGACAGGTTTCTGCTGTGTAAGCCACCCAGCCTATGGTATTTTGTCAGGACAGTCCCAGGCAAGTAACACGCCCTCCATGTGCTGCCCCGCATCTAATTTTCCATCAATACCCCACAGTTCCCCCATGTGTACCTCGTGGTCCAAACTCAGGTAATCCCTGAAAATTCTGAGCCTTGGCTCATGGTGCTTCTCCCACCTGGTGAGCCCTCTCATCTCATCTGACTGATAAAATTCCACATGAAAGACTGGAGTCCAGTATAAAGACATCAGGACTGGGAATCAGTCCTGGATTTCAGGTCCAGTCCCATGAGTTACTCATTACAGGATCATGAGCAACTTGCTTATTAACTTCTCCAGGCCTCTCTTTTCCCATCCCCCAAATGGGCATAATGATCCCTTTGCAGGTCACAGGGTTATTATGAGGCTCCAGTGATATCAAATATAAGAATGTCCTACATACAGTTTGAAGTACAATATACAAACAGGGTGTCATTACCCACCTACACAGCGCCACTCCAAAGCTACTTCCTTCACCCAACTTTCCCTGTCCCTCTAGAAGCCCCTTCACAAACACAGAACTTTAAACTTGTACCATGACATTTATCCTTTGTGCCTTTTTACTTGTCTGCAGAGAGCATTCCAGAGCCCAGGTTTTATCATCAGACAGCCCTGGGTTTAGGACCATCCCTTGTCAGCTGTGGGACCCTGAGTCTGTTTTTTAATGTTTTCTTGGCTCCAGTTTTTCCCCACCTGTGTAATGGGTATTATAATAGAACTGCTTCACAGGGTTCATGGGAAGATCAAATGAAACAATGAACTTAAAATATCTGCACAGAAGCTAGGTGTGGTGTCACACACTTGTAATCCCAGAATTCGGAGGCTGAGATAGGAGGATCGCAGGTTCAAAGCCAGCCTTGGCAACTTAGCAAGGCTCTCAGCAACCTAGTGAGACCCTGTTTCCAAATAAGATATGAAATCGAGCTGGGGGTGTAGCTTGGAGGGAGAATGCCTCTGGGTTCAATCCCCATGCGCATGTCTGTGCGCATGGGTTACAAAGACTTACCATGCTAGAGTGGACCGTTGCCTGCTCAATGTACCTTGCGATGCCTGTGACAAATGCATTCCTGTCCTCAAAGTTCGTGTCAAAGTTGGCCTGTGGGATGAAAGTATAGGTGCATTTGGTTGTTGGACAACAGGTCCAAGGTGCCTGGGTGTCTGGGGAGCAAGCCATTGCCAACAAGCTCCGTGAGCTCCCTCTGGGACCTATGGCCACATTACCTCGTATTTTGTCCCTGCCCCCCCAAAGTCAGCCCCTGATCACACGGGCAGGAGAAGGCTGAGGACGGAACCCACATGTACTTCCCCTCACATCTACTTCCACATCTACTTCCCATCAATGATTAGGTTCATTCAGCTGAGCCTCGGAAGTAAATGCCTAAACGTCATGAGCCCAAACAGCTGCTCAAAGCTAAGTGTGCCTTGCTTCAATCCAGCACAGCCATTCAAAAATACTTGCCTGAAGGTTAAAATAGTGTATACAAGGCCAGTCGCTGCAGCATTTTGTGTGTGTGTGATTAAAAAACAAAAACAAGCCAGGCATGGTGGTGCACACCTGTAATCCTAGTACTTGGGAGGCTGAGACAGGAGGATCACAGGTTGGAGGACAGTCTCAGCAAGTAGTAAGACTCTCATCAACCTAGCGAGACCCTGTTTCCAAATAAAAATTAAAAAATAGGGCTGGGGGTGTAGCTCAGAGGTAGAATGACCCTGGGTTCAATCCCCAATGCCACAAAATAAATAAATAAATAAATAAATAAATAAATAAATAAATAAAAATAAACAATAATTAAAAAACAAAAACTGCAAACAACCTAAATGTTCATCAACAGCAAAAGGCTAAATAAATAATAGTATATCTATACAATAGACCGAAAAGGACCATGAAGTAGTTAAACATAGTATTACCAGTAGGTAGTTAAACTAACTAGTTAGTAGTATAGTTAAACATGGTATTGCTATACTACAGTCATAGAAAAATATTCATAAGTTTTAAGAAAAAGCCAAATCATATTAGTAGGAATTCCTTCCAGTAAAAAGGAAAAAACAATATATTTATCAAATATACATACTTGGTAAAAAGGTATATATAAATAGAGAACAGGGGGCCATAGTTATAGGGAGACTGAATTTTTTACAATAAAAAATCATATAGTTAAAATTTAATCCAGGTAAAAGATATGAATAAATCAAATTTATTAACTGAACCTTCAAACATGTGCTTAATAAATCTATTGAATGGAACTAAAAATATATATTTATATTTAGTCCCATTTAGCTAACCAAGAACTAGCAAAAGGTCAAGCACAGTTTAAAAATTTCCAATGAAGGCACTCTTTCTTAGCATGGCTTCTGGCCTGGCACACCCAAGACCAGGGGCCGTTGCAAGGCTAACTCTGGCTGTGTGAATGCCCTCCCCACCGTGCCCCGACGGGACCAGGGTTTTGTGCAACCTGAGGGTGGTTTATCACAAGATCTGCTCTGAGGCAAAAGCACATAACCGTGACCCACTTCCCTGAGCCATTAGCTGCTGTGTGGAGTCCTAGCGCTCCTCTTACATACATGAAGAAAAAGTCATTACCCAGGCAGGCCCCAGGGGGTTCTAAATTGCAATATTTAATTCATGAGGTCAGAGCTGCCAAAACCTGGTTGGTGCAGCAGCAAGAACAGCCGGGAAAGTATTAGGAGTCAGAGCAGATCAACAAGCCCTCCCCGGGGGAGGGAAATAGTCCGGGTGTACATTTATCAGCTAATCTATTCCCTATACTGGGTGCCTCAAGTGCACAAGGGACTCCATCAGCTCTTGACCTTTCACCTTCCAGATGCAGGTCCCCCTTCCCTCTCCTCATCGGGGAGCCCCAGAGTACGCACCTGGTACATGATGGAGGAGGGCGGGGGCTCGATGCATGGCTGCTGGTCGGGGAGGGGCAGCTCTTCGAGCAGGTCCACGTTGGACAGGGCATCTTCCAGGGTGACGTGGGTGGTCATGGCTGCAGTTTCTCTGTTGTGCACTGAGGGGAAGAAAGAGAGAAGGACAAGGGAGAATTAACTTCAGGGGTCTCCAAACATGTCTTTTAACCTTGCCCTGTCCACACTCCTTCTGGACAGTGGCGGGGTGAAGATGCATGGAGGAGTCTTTCACTTCTTCACACGTGTCCCCAGACCACGCCTTTTATATTTCAGAATTTCTGCAGTTTCCAAAGTACGTTGTGCCCATTATCTTGGCTGAGACTCGCCACAACCCTCTTTAACCAACACGGAAGACTAAATTCTGTCCACATAATTGATGAAGAAATAATGCTAAGAGTTTATGTGATGTCCATGTAAACATGTGACCAAGGGCAAAGGACCTCACCCAGTGCTAGACACTAGGACACGGGTCACAGCTCTCCACCTTCTGTTCTTCATAGGATATTTATCAGTTCTGCTTTTTTTTTTTTTTGCGGTACTGGGGATTGAACCCAGGGGCGTTCTACCTCCGCGCTACACCCCCGGCCCTATTTTTTATACTTTATTTTGAAACCGGGTCTCACGAAGTTGCGGTGGGTCTCACTAAGTAGAGACAGAGAGAGAGAGAGAGACAGGGAGAGCGAGAGCGAGAGCGAGAGAGAGAGAGAGAGAGAGAGAGAGGGCGAGCTGAGGCTGGCCGCGAACCCGGATCCTC
>PVJS01035891.1:0-20745 GCA_004027185.1 Glis glis | reverse complement strand
ACAAAAAAAAAAAAAAGAAGAATGTGGGAACAACTGGAAGTATCTGCAGCAAATATCTATTTTTTTCTCAATTTGCTGTTACACAGATAAGGTGAAATGTCTATAGAAAACTCTGTTCATTACAAATGAGAAACTAAGGAAGTGTCAATATCGTTATTCAATCATTATTTTGCTTATAAAAATAAATGAGGTTCTTGAGAAGATAAAGGATAACTAAGAGAAGTTGAGGACTCTGCCTTAGAAGCAAACAGAGTACAAAGCCCTGGATTTGGGAAATCTCAGTGTTGTATGAGGGTCCTGGGCACTGGGGATGAGGGGTAGAATGATCATAAACTGTATTTCCACTAAAATCCATAAATAGCTAAAGATAGGATATAAGGCAAACCTTTAAATATTTCTTATTTTCTAGATCTTCCATTATGATATTGCTACAATATATTCTGCTTACGATATACTACGATATACTCCTCATTATGATATTATGATACATTACGATATACTCCTCATTATGATATTGTTATGATATATTCTGCTATGATATATTCTGCTTATTTTATGTTAAAATACTTTAATTACAACCACTCTATCTTCCACTTACATTGTTAATGTTGATACATTCTTTGGAATGTGGATCAAAACAATATTTGTGCAAAGGTATGTATTGTCTGATAACCAAAATCCAGCAGATGCTGCGACAACAGGAAATGCTTGGCTAGGTTTCACCTGGGACCAGAATTTCATTCAGACTGTACCAAAACCTCATATGAGGGATTCTTCCATAGTCAAACTCATGATCAATTCTCTGAATGCAGAAATTTAATTCTAGTTAATTTCTTCATTGAATACTGGTACCTATACAATCAGGTCAAATTATGTAAGGATTTGGGGTGACTGACTGGGCTTATAATGGTCCTCCCAAGATGGAGGATGCTCATCAAACAACAACCTGGGGCAGTATTAGAGTGAAATTGTTACTCCGTTCTGTAGCAACAGGCTTCTGAGAAAGTACTTGGAGTAATCATGATAAAATAATGGCAGTAATAACAAGTTCCACTTAATAATTATAAGAGTGATTCATCAGAACTCATTTGTATCAAGTACTTTGTGAAAAGGTTTGCATACATTATCTTATTTATTCTTCATGAAAACTCCGTGGTTTTCTAATAGTATCCTCATTTAACCAGCAGGGAAATAGGAACTAAATCAGAGAGCCAGCATCTTGTTGGACTGGGATTCAAAGTCAGGCCACTAGGCAGATGGCAAAGCATCATGTGAGCTCTGAGCCGGAAGTTCTGTTTTGTGTCTCATATTTGACCTCTTTCAACCTGGATTCTCTAGCCATGTTCATGTTTAAGGTCTCTGATACAGAGCAACAGCACTGACCAAGACACTGATGTTCCAAAGATAAGAGCCTACTAGATAGAGCTAGAAAGTGAGGTAGACAGACCGAAGACAATGAGCAACAGAACCGTCAGGATGTGTCATGGGGAGGGAGTCCCCTTTTTCCTTCCTATTTAAATTATTTTTTTCATTTTCGCAAGACATGTTGCCTAATAGAGGAGTGTGGCTTAGAGGCAGCCTCACTTGAATGTGCTTTGGGAGAGAGCCTAATACCTCATATTTTTTAAAAAGAAAACACACATACACACACTCACATATATATCCAAGCCAAAAATATCAAGCCGTTCATGGCTGTTAAAAAAGCCAGGGAAAGCTGAGTCGCACCCTTCTATGTTTTTCTTTCAAACACATTGACCACCCTCCCTTCACAACATCTTATTTAGCAAAGCACAGATTGTCCAAATTGGGGGAAAAAAATCAACATTAGAATTTGGATTCTGACTGAAGATCTCTTCTGTTGTTAAACTTCTTCACTTTCTTTCCCGTCAGTTCTGGGCATCATAGTAGAAATATCTCCATGCAGATCCAGGGGGGAGAGGGGTTAATGTGAAGGCTTGGAGCCAGGCCTCTCTTAACTGGGGAATTGGCAGCTCGTAGTTTGGAACGCTGCCTCCAATGTCTGACTGAACGTTTTTATTATCCTTTTTTTTTTTTTTTTTTTTTTGCCCAAAGGTGGCTTTTAGACACCCACAGCAGCACACGTCCTTCTGATTGGGATCCGACAGACAGGAGCCAGAAAGCTGTCTGCCCCTTCTGCGATGACTGGGGAACCCCATGGAAGACCCCCCTTCCCACCCTAAGGGTGGATGTGGCCTCCCTCACCCTGCAATAAACTGCAGACCTACCAGGGGGGATGTAAAATCAGTAGGCAGCTTGGAGAGTTGGGGAGAGGGGCAGGGGGGAAAGGGAAGGAAAAACCAGGTGGAAGCCACACAGGCCCAGAGAGTAGACGCCCAAGAAGAAGCAGAAGAGTCAGAGAGCTAAAAAAGAGGGATGGCATGAAAGCAAAGATAAAGATGAGGTATGCAAGGAGCAGGAGAGGTGAAGGGGAGAGAGGGACAGAACAGAGACAAAGAAAAACAGTAAAGGGCAGGAAACCTCCTCATCAAGAACTCCCAGGCTCTTGTTTGCCTTTGTCATCTGCAATTATGCTATGGAGGGTCTGGGCTGCCATTTATGCGGAGTTCTTTTCTTTGTGTCACCTTGACCTGCTCAATTAAAATTGACCTGCGTTCACCGACAAGAGTGAAATCCCAGAGCTGCTTGGAAATGTTTGAAAGTGCCTAGCGTCCATGAAGTAGTTTGGTTTCTCTGTTTCGCAATGGGAAATACAGTGCACCCGGGTATCTGGAAGCAGGTGGAGTCGATCACTAACAGAGGCTGTTCTTATAGTCTCCTTCCCAGGAAGCCCACTGAGATCAGTGAGAGAATACACCCATCCGCTCACAAACTCCTTACTTAGGGATATCCTAAAACCCTGTTGCTTAGAGGTAAGCAATCCGGATTCCACATGACCAAAAACACATGTAGCATGGACACGTTCTTTAGCATGGAGCATTTATTTAACGAGAAGAGTAAAGTTGCTAGGGCTTTGCACGACAGAAAGACCCTTCTTCTCACACATCATCTCTCTGGATGGCTGTACCACCATGGCAGGTGTTACTCACATTTCTAATTGGCAAAGAAGGGAAGCACCAACATAGTCTCCAAGTGTGGTCCCGAGACCACATTCGAATGGCCTCGTTAAAAATGCAGATTTCCTAACCTCTGCAATATAGACATACTAAATTGGTCTCTCCAGTGGAAGTGTTATTTTTCTTGTGCTCTCTAATTATTCCAAGGACCCTGGACTCAAGAAACAGAGGCTTGCAAATGGAGAAGTATATGATTAATACCTCAGTGGGACTTTTACAGTAGCTCACTTATCTCCTGTTTACAGAAGATGAAACTGGAGTTCAAAGAGGTTATGAGACTTGCCCAGCATGACATCCGAGTTCACTATAAATTGGTAAGAGGTGTGACTGGAAATATAGAACTAGAAATAAGTATATAGCTAGAAATAAAACCTAGACCTTCTGACTTCCAGTCTTTTCTGTACTTTCAATTATAGCATATCACCTCCTTTTGAAAGAGGAGAAATTTGACATTGGTTCTTATTGAGTCCCTGTTATTTTAGCTTCCAGAGGGTAATACTAGTGTGGAAATTGATTTATCATTCCTGGGGAAGCAAGCCACTGATCTTGATTATGCTTCTCTAAACCTGGCTTTATGAAAAGTGCCCCCTTTCTACTAAGACATGAAACTACTTTAGTTCTTCACCAAAATCTTCAAGCCTGGAGAATTGGAAGGATCACTATTCTAATAGCCAATGTGTAATAATAATACACTTTCATGTACTAGTAGAGCGTAATAATTCTCTTTTTTAGAGCAAACCACTGAGGTAGGGACTTTATTACCTGTTAAAAACAATGAAGCCAGAAATGACTCCCCAGGTTTACATAGCTCTGGCTCATAGAGCTGAGCAATGAAGAAAAGTTATTTAATAAATAAGAAAAACTTTAAAATGTTAATTAAAACGAATATCTGCATACATGATCCAGAAAGGAAGATTTATAATGGATCCATCACAGGTTTAGCTTAAGAAATAAGTTTGCTTTGCTGACATACATATAATTTACTTTATAAGGCATCAGTGTACTGGCAATTTAAGGAAGTTTAACATATTTGTAACTTATTCAGAATTCATCTAGGACTAATTTGGATGCATATAAAACTATGACAGTGTTTCTCTTTAGTTAAATTGAAGATGTGTTTTTTTAGATGGAGATCTATTTTTTAATATATATGAGTGTGAAATAGGAAGGTTGTTTAAGGATTAAAATTCCTTCCTCGAGGAGATAAAATTCAGGTGTCATTTTTTTTTAAATTTCTTCCCCAAATTGTAGCTGTTATTCCTGGTGAAGACCAAACCAAATTCCACCTTTTCTCCATGCTACTGGATTAATTCCGTAACTAACCATCCACTGTCATTTTCTGAGTCTCTTGAAAAAAGGTTCTCTAAAAACACACATGCTCTTATACAGCCTCACAAGTACACAAGGACCCACGCAAGCAAGAAACTAAAACAACTGAAGCAAATAGCACATAAACCCACCCCCTGCTAATTTAATCTCCTGCAACATCTGGCAATCCAAAGTCACCTCACATGTCATATTAAAGTCCAGTTACACAATGAAGCCAACCTAAGTATCGCATGGCTTCATGACAGGTATTGGCATCCCAGGACACTAATGTGGTAGAACTTTGGGTGTCTTGATTTTTTACTTATTTACTTATTTTGGTATTTTTTGAAAAAAAGTAAAACAGTTGTCAACGGATTACTATTGTATTCTGACAATGGGCCCCTTGCCAGGTCACTGTAAGAGATGAATGGTTTAAATTTAAGGTGACCACACTATTTTCAATATCTTTAAAATAAAAGGCCACATGAATCAGGGTAAGTGCAGGATAGCAACATCTAAATTAAAGGAGCATGCCATTGGTTTTATGAAAATTCCCTGCTGTTCCAGAAGGTGCCTTATTTTTATTTCATGTGATAAGGAAAATGTGTACATTACTGTGACTGAGAATCTTGGGTTTCCCAGGGGAAATGTTTGTTGTTTGCTTGTTTGGGAGTGTTGGGGATTGAACCCAGAACCTCCCCATGAAACTACATCTTTAGCCAAGCTTGCTTGCACTTGCACTCTCTCTCTCTCTCTCTCTCTCTATCTATCTATCTCTCTCTCTCTCTCTCTCCCATATATATAGTAGCATTAGGGCACCCTCTGCTTCCCAAAAGATGGTCTTCTATATCATCCCTGTTCTGGAATGAGGCTCTCTCTCTCTCTCTCTCTCTCACTCTCTCTCTTTCTCTCCCCCCTCATAAAATATATAGTAGGAAATAGTGAACCCTCTGCTTCCCAATAGATGGTCTTCTATATCATTCTAGAATGAATCTGTGTGTGTATGTGTGTGTGTGTGTGTGTGTGTGTGTGTATCATCCCAGTTCTAGAATGAGGCTTCTCTCTCTCTCTCTCTCTCTCTCTCTCTCTCTCTCTCTCTCTCTCTTTCTCTCATATATATATATATATATATATGAGTAATAAATATATACTATATATACTCATATATACTATATATATATATATATATATATATATATATATATATAGTAGCATTAGCGTACCCTTTGCTTCCCAAAAGATGGTCTTCTATATCATCCCCATTCTGGAATGAGGCTCTCTCTCTCTCTCTCTCTCTCTCTCTCTCTCTCTCCCTTTCTCTCTCTCTCTCTCTCTCATAAAATATGTAGTAGCATTAGTGTACCCTCTGCTTCCCAAAAGATGGTCTTCTATAACATCCCCGTTCTAGAATGAGGCGCTCTCTCTCTCTTGCTTGCTCTCTCTCTCTCTCTTCCTTCCTTCCTTCCTTCCTTTTTATTTATTTATTTTTGTGGTACTGGAGATTGAACCCAGGGGCATTCTACCTCTGAGCTACACCCCCAACCCCTTTTTATTTTTGGTTTTGAAATAGAGTCTTGCTAGGTTGCTGCAACTCTCACTAAATTGCTGAGGCTGGTCTTGAACCTGTGAATCTCCTATCTCAGCCTCCTAAGAACTGGGATTACAGGCATGCACCACCATGCCCAGCTCCAGTGTATTTTCTCAATCTCAGAGGCAACAGTAACTTCATTATCTTGTAGATGGAGAAGAGTAATAGTCACAAAAATAGTACGTGTTAAACAAAAGAAATAACCTAGAGATTGGTGGGTTGCATCTGCTGTGGGATTTGCTTTCCCATGTTCAGGGGCAACACAAAATCAGCTCCTAGTGAGGAGATCACTCCTCCTGTGGGACTTGTCCATTTGCTTTAAAAATATATTTATCTCCATCATGAGTAACCAACACTTGTCAACTCAGTGATGTTTTGTGAGCTGCATCTGTTTTCTAGCTATTTCATTATTATATGTGGAGAAATTGTCAGGAAGGTTATGAGATTGAGGAGTTCTTAAGGGATTCCTGGGGGAGCAAATTTCTGCAGATGTCATCAGAAATGAAATTTGCTCCACACTGCCGATCTATATATGCACACAGCTTTCCTTTATTCTGAACACAAAAGAGCCAATGCCATGACCACTGAAAATTGTTATTTCTCATCCTGTCATTCTGGTTTTCTCTTCATAGGTATCTATTCATACGCAATCACAAGTGGTAAAAGTGACCAAGCAACTCTTTGAAATAATTTATTCAAACACACACACACACACACACACACACACACACACACACACACAATGTCATAACAGAAAATAGTTCTTATTTACTTATTTATTTTAGCTGTCCTGTTTTTGTTTGCTGAATTTGGGGGGACTGAATTTATAAGAAAGTGTGGTCAAACACACACAGCCTTATACCATCCCTATTTTTCCTTGAACCTATAGGGTTTAACTTTTTTTATTTCATTAGTTTTAAATTGAATTTTCATTACATATGATTGTGCATATTTGCAGGGTGCAGGGTGATAACTTGATATGTGTAAACAATGTACAGTGATCAAATCTTTATAATTAGCATTCCAGTACTTTACACATTTGTCATTTCTTTGTGTTAAGAGTCTATAAACTCCATTCTTTCAGTTCCCCACTTGGTTCATTGGCTCAAGTTCTGGAAGCAAAATAGCAAG
This sequence comes from Glis glis, assembly GCA_004027185.1. NCBI lineage: Eukaryota > Metazoa > Chordata > Mammalia > Rodentia > Gliridae > Glis > Glis glis. Next base: position 13,623 of record PVJS01035891.1, on the reverse strand, counting down.
TTGTTTACAGTATCTTATTTTTTCCAATAACTGAATAAATGGAAGTTTTCCCCAGACACATGGCCTATATAAACTCAGATGTTTATTTACCAAGCAGGTATAACACATGCGCAGATACTTTTATTATTTCGACCTGCTTTCATAGATTGCATATGTGTGATTCTTGCAACAACTTTGTTAATCATTCCAGTTGGAAGATTTTTTAAGTCTTTCTAAGTTCCTAGAACTTATTCCTATCTCCTGCGGGAGGTGTACAGAATACTTGCTTGCGTTGCAGCTATTTATGGACAGACTTTGTCTATGCTCATGGATTATAAATGGCTCAAGATCAAGGATTAATTCTTTCACCCTCCAGAATCCCAGGTAATACCAAGTACAAAATGAATGAAGGAAAATACACCCAACCAGCAAAGAAACTGAACCATAGACTCTGACCTCAATTTTTCTTAAATTGAAAACTAACTTTATGTCTCTGGAAAGCAATTTTGAAATAGATATCAATTTCCTTTGAGCCAGTTTCTCATTCAGATATCTATGCAAAGGAAATAACCGTAGATGCAACCAAAGAATGTTCACCCTAACATTGTGTAAAATATCATCTTAAAGGAAGTAGCCAAAATCCTAGTCCCTCTACTTGGGAGACTGAGACCGGCAGATCCGGGTTTGTGGTCAGCCTCAGCTACTTAGTGAGGCCCTGTTTCAAAATAAAGAATAAAAATAGGGCTGGGGATGTAGCTCGGAGGTAGAATGCCCCTGGGTTCAATCCCCTCAAAAAAGAGAAAGAAAGAAGCCAAACTCCAAATAAACAAAGAAATACAAGGATCCAAGATGGCAACCAAGGGAGATGCCATGCTGCGATCGCTCTGAGACTTGGATCTCAATCTCCGTGAAAGCAACTTCTCGACAGGAGAAGAAAAGCAACAAAAACTTGAACTAAACAACAAAAAGTTTGAAACATGATGGAATCAAAACCAGAAGACAAAACAGAGGAAAGTAAAAAGCTCCAAGCGCCTTACCTGAGGAAAAGCAGCGGCGCCATCTTGGCCTGACCGCGCCGGCCTCCCAGCATCGCGGCTCCACACGCCGCCAGCAGAGAAGCCAGAGCCCTGCTGTGAGTTCAACTGCAGATCAGCAGAGACGAAAGCGAGCAGCGGCTCTGCCACACTCCACACACCAAACGGCGGTGGCCACAGCGGCTGCAGCGGCGCCATCTTGGCAGGACTTTGCCGGCGGCTACCAGCATTGTGGCTTCCACACAAGACCAACAGAGACGCCAGCGACCTGCTGTGAACCCAGCAGCTGCATAATAGCAGCAGTGACGGCAGCAGCAACTCGCTCCACACGCGACACAGACCCGAACTGCCGCGTCGGCAGAAACGGCAGCGGCGCCATCTTAGTCAGACCACAACGGCGGCGACCGGCATTGCGGCTTCTGCAGGCCACCAACAAGGAAGCCAGGGAGCTCTTCTAGAACCAGCACTGCAGAGCATCAGTGACAAAAGCGAGCAGCAGTTGGATCCATGCTCGGCAGAGTCCCCAGGGCCCGGAGGCCTAACCAGAGCCTGTGGCAGCGGCTGAGCCCACCCCAGAGATTAAGAGCAGCGCTCAACGAGACCGTAAGTCAACAAGCCGCCCCAGGGGGAGACCACCCAATGCGGCCACAGGGACTCGCAGGGTCTGAGACGGTGCGGATTGCCCTGACAGAGGTGGGAGTGGGGTCTGCTGTGGGACACAGTAGACGCGTGGATAAGCAGACAGTCCCTGGCGACATTTGGGTGGGACAGACTTGCAGCCCGCAGGTCGCAGTACCCTTATAGAGTCCCCAGGGATGGCCACACGACATACAGCTGTGGTACCTGGGGAAAATTGGACCAAACCAGCCCTCTCTGTGGAAAACGTGGAGTTCCGTGTTTGCACAGAATCAGGTCAAAGTGATACCTGCTGCTTCTGTAGGCAAAGAGAGACACAAGCCTGGGGCCCCCTGCTGGTGACACCTGCTATAGGTATAGACAGAGAGAGACATAGGAACAGCCCAAGTGGAGAATGCAGAGACCCATGCTTGCAGTGAGAGGGGCAATAGTGGCACTGGTCGCCTGAACAGGTAGTGAGAGGCACCAGGCAAGGGTCCCAATCACTGAAGGAGACCAAGAATTGGGCCTGCAAATGGACATTATACCGAGCAAGTGAGAATAACCATTCAGTAAAGGCTATTCACCTTTAAGGCTCACCTAGTAGCAACTATCTACCTCCAGGATAAGAAACTATAAAAGGAGAGAGATTGGACATAGGATACCTACAGAGTGAGAGAGAGAGAGAGAGCTACCAAAAGCAACAAAGGTATAAACATAAGAAACCTGAAATCATGAAAAGGAAGAATAACAAAGAAACAAAGAGCCCCCACAATCCCACAACAACAGAACCCACCAACTCAGAAGTGCAAAGATTGCCAGAAGGACAATTCAGAACTTCAATAGAGGAAATGATACAGGATTTCTTAAAATAATTCAGAGAGAGCCTAAACAAAATGAAGGATCAAATAAGCAAAGAATCCAACATCCTAAACAGGAATTAAAAAGAAGCTCTGAAGGAAGTGAAGGATGCAATAATTGAAATGAAGGCATCAATACAGACCATCAACAATAGACTAGACATGGAAAACAAAATCTCACTCTTAGAAGACCTCTCCAAAAATGAACACATAGTATATAAATTAGAAAAATCAATTCAACAGCATGAATTGGACATTGAAGAGCTCTCAGCTAGTCTTAAAAGAGTAAACCTAAGAATAATAGGCATAGAAGAGGGATTAGAAGTTGAAACCAAAGGAATCAATAATTTATTCAGAGAAGTAATATTAGAAAATTTCCCAAATATAGAAAGAGAGGTCGACACACAGGTACAAGAAACATATAGAACCCCCAATAGACAGGATCAGAGAAGAGGTTCACCAGGCCATATAATAATCAAATTGACTAATGTACAGGCCAAGGAGAGAATCTTAAAGGCAGCGAGACTAAAAGAGCAAGTAACATTCAGAGGCAAACCATAAGAATCACTCCTGACCTTCCAAACCAAGTCATGAAAGCCAGGAAGGCCTGGAGTGACATATTCCAAACTCTGGAAGAAAGCAACTTCCAGCCAAGATTTATCTACCCAGCAAAGATATCTATCAAATTTGACGGGAAAATAAAAACCTTCCATGACAAACAGAAGCTGAAAGACTTTATGTCTTCCAAACCAGCACTAGATAAAATGCTCAAAGAGATTAATTACAAAGAAGAAATAATAAGGAAATTCTAGAACCAGAGAAACAATGATTTCCATCAAACAAACAACTAGGCAAAGAACAAACACTACCACAAACAGATATTAAATCTCAAAATGTTAGGAATGAAAACCCATCTCTCAAAAATCATGCTGAATATAAATGGCCTCAATTCCCCAATCAAAAGACATAAGGTGTCAAAATGGATTAAAAATTACAATCCATCTATATGCTGCCTGCAAGAAACACACCTTACAAGTAAAACTAGAGAATAGTATGCTGTATAAGATCAGCCAGTCTCAGAAAGTCAAGGGCCAAGCAATTTCTCTCATATGTGAAAGCTAGAAAGAAAATAGAAAACAAAAGGGACTTTAGATAATCAAAGAGAGAGAGATCAGTAGAATAGTGGAAAGGGAGAAGGGGAGGGAGGTGGGGAGGAGAAAAAGAAGAACTAATGACGGAAACAATTCAAATTATGCTGTGCTCATGTATAAAGGTACCACTATCAATCTCACTAGTATGTACTGGGAGGGGAGTGGTTAGTGGGGTAGGATCTGAAAGGAGACTTACTAAGACCTGTGTGCATGTTTGTGTGTTTGTGTGTATGACTTTGAACGTCACTATGCCATAGAATTACAATGCACCGATTAATATATATACATATATATAATGACATAGATGAGTATGGTATCTTCCAATTGTTTTACTTCCCCCATATTTATTTCTATCCTCACCCAAATTGGTCTCCACCTGATGGAGAACTACAAGACTAGTTTCATGAGCAGGTGAACTATAAAGTCCATGTCCTCATGCTCAGAAGGGCCCCACTCTTGGTCTAATGCTCTCTTGTTACCTTCTTGAAACTTGCGAGTCTTTTTGCATAGATGCCCCACATTTCCATTTTGCACTAGGCCCCACAATTCAGGTAGGTGTATGCAATAAAGAATTAGCTTCGTACAAAGCAGGATTTGTCCGTTTGCCCCCAGCTCTTGGGAGGTAACCTTTAAACCCTCGGAATGTGCTTCCTGCTAAGGGTGTCTTTGTTTATGGGAGTGTTTGGATCATGCCAGATGTCTATGGTAATAATGTTATTTATGGTGGAGGCCTCGGGCCACACAGGATCAGCTCTACCTCCTCTACACTCTGGAGGAGACTAAGGTCAACCAACGGGCATCACCTACATCGATGTGACCAACCCTTAATATAAACTCTGGACACCCAAGCTCAGGGGAGCTTCCCTGGTTGGCAATACTTTGAATATTTTCACACATCATTGCTAGGAGAAATAAGTGCTGTCCCCATAACTGCATTGGAAGAGGATAATTGAAGGTCTCACTCATGCCCCTTCTGGACCCCGACCTAGGTGCCTCTTACTCTTTGCTGGTTTTGACCTACATTCTTCTGGTGTAACACACCATGGTCTTAATTATAACAGTTTTACTGAGCTCTGTAAATCCTTCTAGCAAAACGTTTGGAACTGAAGGTTGTCTTGGGGACTTCCCAAACTCACAGAGTGTCCTTGATGGGGTCCCATTTCCTCTGGCTTACTGTTGGGTTTTGTCAATGGGAAGGCCTCACAGAAGACTAGGGGAAGGTAAGGAAGAGAGGTGGAGGCATTTATAATCCTGGATCTCTGTGAGATAGTGTCCTAAGCTGTCTGGGTTTCTGAGGGTCACAGGGCTGGATGCTCCTCACAATTCAAATTATGCTGTGCCCATGTATGAAGGTACCACTGCCATTCCCACTAGTATAAGGGGAGTGGGCTAGGACCTGAAGGGAGACTTACTAAGGCCTGTGTGCACATTTCTATGTGTGTTTGTATGACTTTGAACCTCATTATGCCATATAATTACAATGCACCAACTGTTCTCCTTGCTTCCCTTCATCTCTTTGCTAAGAACCCTTCCACTGTAAAGCCTTGAATTTGGGCCCCTGGGATCCCTTATCTTCAGCCACATCTTTATGATGAGTTTCTTTGAAAACAAACCTTCTGCTGGGCGTGGTGGCGCACGCTTGCAATCCCAGTACTTTGGGAGGCGGAGACCGGAGGATCCGGGTTCGCAGCCAGCCTCAGCTGCGTGCGCAGTGCGCTCTCTCTCTCTCTCTCTCTCTCCCTGTCTCTCTGTCTCTCTCTCTCTCTCCCTGTCTCTCTCTCCCTCTCTACTTAGTGAGGCCCTCCGCAACTTCGTGAAACCCAGTTTCAAAATAAAGTATAAAAAATAGGGCCGGGGACGTAGCGCGGAGTTAGAACGCCTCTGCGTTCAATCCCCGGTACCGCAAAAAAAAACAAAAAACCTTCTTATGTTTTAGTTATGTTTTAGGGGTTTTCCTTCTCATTGTAATTATGTCTTCTGTTTCTTGCCCAGGATCATGTCTGATACAAAATTAAGGACAAGAATTTTGGGGAGGGGAATATGGCAGCAATGATTTTTATATGCTGTAATTTTGAATTGCATTTACTTACATTTTGCAACACAACTTTTAATCCCTTGGTCATCAGGAAAAAAAAATTGCTTTGGAGAAAACAATGACACTGGACAACTTGTAATTTCGCTCTCAGACATCTTAATCTCTGGTTGAGGCTTCTCTTCACTTAACCAGCTCTCTGTTTGAGGATAATAATCCCTTAACCCTCCCTTGTTTCCTCCCCATCACTCACCAGTTGTTTTGGCCACTGCCCCTGCTTCTCTTTCACGCTGTGAAAACACCCTGAATATGGCTGAGTGAAGGTTTCTGTTAATCCTGAAGTTTTTTGTTTTTATTTTGCTTTAAGTCCCCCCATATGTTGAAGGTGAGTTTGAGGGTAGCAAATTGGTTTTATCTTCCCTCCTGCCTGGTTCTCTCTAACTTTCTCAGCTCTCAGGGAAATGGTAGTAACAGAAAGAAAGATAAAGGGGAAGAAGCAAGCCCAACCAGAAAAGAGCATCCAACCACCGTGTTTCTCATAAACCCCAGGGGTTAGATGAGCATTAGTAAAGGTGGCTTGATTTTTTTTTTTTTTTGCAGTACTGGGGGTTGAACCCAGGGGCATTCTACCTCCAAGCTAAACCCCAGCCCTATTTTTTATTCTTTATTTTGAAACAGGTTCTCACTAAGTTGCAGAGGGCCTCACTAAGTAACTGAGGCTGCCGGGAACCCGGATCCTCCAGTCTCAGCCTCCCAAGTACTGGGATTACAAGCGTGTGCCACCACACCCGGCGCTTGACTTTTTTTTTAATTTATCTTTTTATAATAATTATTTTCTTAAATATTGTAGATAGTATTGAGACCGTATAAGTGTTCTTTTAGTTGTATTATCTGTACTATACTTATCCCCATTTCTCGGATTAACCAGAGGATAAGGCAGCTAGCAAGTAGGATATAATTACCTAGTGGTAATTTAAGACTTTTTTTGCAGTACTGAGGATTGAACCCAGGGGCATTCTACCTCTGAGCTCCACCCCCAGCCCTATTTTTTATTCTTTTTTTTTTGAAACAGGGTCTTCCTAAGTTACAGAGGGCCTCACTAGGTAGCTGAGGCTGGCCGCGAACCCGGATCCTCCGTTCTCAGCCTCCCAAGTACTGGGATTACAAGCATGTGCCTCCACACCCAGTTCTGAATACTTTGTATAATACTTTTCATAGAGAAATGTATACCAGAGAGTAGAGATGGCTAGATATTAGAATTCTGGATAGATTTCGTGGTAAACGGAGAGAAGGAAGCTGAAATGTATTAAACACCTACTGCATACCTATGCACTTTACATCATGCTTTATAGATACTGCCTCATCTAATAGCATGGCGAGGTAGGTATTATTATTCCTTTTTATACACAAATACCTTTCCTAAACTTTATAACTGGTAACTGATTCAAATCTTCATACTTTTCTTATTTATTTAGTCATTTATTTATTTATTTTTGATACTGGGGGTTGAATCTCAGGCATTCTACCTCCAAGCTAAACCCCCAGCACTTTTAAAAAATATTTTATTTTGAAACAGGGTTTCACTAATTTGCTGAGAGTCTTGCTAAACTGCTGAGGCTGGCCTTGAAACTGCAATTCTTCTGTCTCAGTGTCCCAAGTACTGGAATTACAATCATGTGCCATACTTTTTTGTTTATTATAGAAAATTGCTAAAGCTGGGCAAGGTGGCACACGCTTGTAATCCCAGTACTTGGGAGGCTGAGATAGGAGGATCACAGGTTCACCGCCAGCCTCAGCTACTTAGTGAGGCCCTCTGCAACTTAGCGAGACCCTGTTTCAAAATAAAGAATAAAAAAATAGTGCTGGGGGTGTAGCTTGGAGGTAGAATTACCCTGGGTTCAATCCCTAGTACCGCAAAAAAAAAAAATAAAGAAAATTGCTATATCAATAATGCTAACTTATCTGTCTAGTAACAATCTTTAGTTCAAATTCAGACCCAAAAGATTAATGTGCTAAAGAAATCAATTATCTTAACTGTCTTAGAGAATAATAATATCAAACTAGGAGAACTGCCAGATATTGGGGAAAGTGGCCTGTGTATATATATATATATATAAGAAGCCAAAATACCAAGAAGTTTAACCATCAAAAACAATTGAGTTCTACTGCTCCAAGGAGGATCTGATTACTAAGCTTTCCATGTAGGAACTAGTCATGTTTTCTGCCTTTAATATGGCCAGACTAAAATATATCTAACATTATCAAATTTCTGATTTACTCTTTATAACCCACGGTAGGATCTCAAAATATGATTGGTACCCAAGCTGACCTCTCATGACCCTGAGATAGATTCCCAGGCTTAACAAAAAATAATAGGGTGACCGTGCCCAAGCAAGTTCAGGTCTGGGTTCATGTCACAGAGCTGTGTGAAGCCACAGATCTGATTATTCCTCACCCACTAGACTCAGCCTTTGTGGAACTTGTTTCGCTTGAGTAATGCACCTTCGGTCCTGCCGGGTGAGTCAAAGATGATCTACCCCAGGGCTTTTGCTAATGCCAGGGTTTTTTCTCATCCTGGAGTAGGGGAGGTTGTCTCTCATCTCTTCAAAGCCACAGGTGATTGTCCTGATGAATTCTGACTTAAAACCCCTCAACCCAGGTAATACCCAGCAAGAGATAGGAGATGTATTCTGTGGGAAAGTAGAACTGGTGCATCTCTAGGCTCTAGGACAGACTCTGGACACGGGAGAGAATCAAGTGACCAAAGAAAAGCCTGCACTATGATCTGCGACACTCATGCCCTGGCCCAACGTCCCCACGTTCACCCCAAGAAATTACCTACAGATTTCTCCAAAGAAAGCCTTCCAGAATCTCTGGAGCCAGCATTGCTGGTGGCCCCAATCCCACCACCTACAGATCCCCATTATCCTGTGAGTGCACCTGTCCCAAGGGCTGGTACCTGGAACTCTCCGTGGAGGGTGCTCCTTGCAAGGGAACCTCTTAGATTGGCATTCAAAGAGGTAACTAGATGAATCTGGGAGTCAGCCTCCTCATGAGATGACATTTAGTTTAAGAGGGTGTGGGAAAGACCAGCTCAAGTCCTTCACTGAGAGTTTCTCTGAAGGAATGGACCAGGTCTGGAATCTTGCCTAGAATCTCACCCTGGCTTGATGCAGTCCCTTTCTCTGCCATGCTAACTCCGCTCCCTAAATGGTCACCCAGGCAATTGCTTAACAAATCGCTTCCATAAGAATCTCTCCTTGGAACCTGCTTTTGGGGACCCTAGTCCAAGATGGTTCCCAATCGCCACGCAAAAAGCAACAAATATGTAGACTTTTAGATGTGCAGCTCGGTGTCTCAGTTCTAAATGTGAAGGTCCATCCAGGGATCACCAGGCATCCTCTGGAAAAGCTTCCAAGATGAAACTCAGGTGCCAAGACATGAGAAACTATCAATAGGAGGCTAAGGGAACTAAAATAACAACAACCAAACAACCAAGAGTCCAGAGTTAATGTCAGTATTTACATTAGTTTGTTTATTTATTTTAACATTGCAAATTGTTGTCATAATCGTCACTTGGGAAATGGCTAAAATGAAAGTTCTCAGGCTCATCCTAGACCTAAAGAATCAGAAACTCTCTGGGTAGAGCTCAGAGATCTGAGTTTTAATAAGTGCCATGGGTAACTCTCATGTACTGTCAAGTTGACAACACATGAAAAACATGTAATATTAAAAGAAAAGAGCTGTGCCCGGTGTAGTGGTATATGCCTGTAATTCCAGCACTTGGGACACTAAAACAGGAGGATTACAGGTTTGAGACCAGTCTCAGCAACTTATCAATATCCTAGGATCTTCAGAAGCAATCTAGGGAGCTCCTGTTTTAAAAAAAGCTGGGGGAATAGTTTAGAGGTAGAATGCCCCTGGGTTCAATCCCCAGTACCACAAAATGAAGAAAGAAAGAAAGAAAGAAAGAAAGAAAGAAAGAAAGAAAGAAAGAGAGAGAGAGAGAAAAGAAGAAAGTAAGGAAGAAAAAATGGAAAAAGAAAAGTTGTAATATATTAAGAGGATGGCAAGGGAAAGACATCTATTGTAAGGATACAACAGGATAAATCTAATTTATCATATGTAGAAGTCAATAGATTAATAACTAGCATTGTAATGCCAATAAATAGCACCATTCACTCACTTATTGGATAAATCTCACTTGTTGGATAAATAGGAATTGAACACTTTTGTGCTAGACATGGTTGTTGAGTACCAGAATACAACAAAACACAAGAAAAAAATGCCCTTGGGTTCAATCCCCAGTAACACACACACACACACACACACACACACACACACACACAAAATGCCTCTTTTTATTTTTGCTTGCTCTTTTTGGCTTCTTTTGCTCAGCGTGTGTGTGTGTGTGTGTGTGTGTGTGTGTGTGTGTGTGTATAAATATGTGTGTATGTACATATAGGTGTATATATGTATGTGTGTATATATATATATACACGCACACACACATATATATATATAAATATTTAAATGCATTCGTGATGTATATATCAGTAGCTTGTTCTTTTTAAATATTGCTCTGCAATGCTTCGTATAAATGGACCACTCTTTAAAACTCGATTCTTCTATGAGTGGATATTTGCCATTTTTTTAGTTTGGCTATATTCTCAATAAAGAATGTGAGCACATATACTCTTTTCCCTTGGCGAAGAAACACCTTCCAGTGGAACTGTCGGGTCCTGAGTAGGTGTGTGTTTAACTTTATTAGAAATTGCCAAAGTGTTTTCCAGTGTGGTTGGGCTGTTTTACACACCCACAGAAGGAGACCTCTAATAACTCTACCTCTTTGACAATAGTCAGTATTGTCAGTTGCTTAAATTTAGCCCTGCTGGTGGGCGTGTAACAGAATCCCTTTGTGGTTTTAATTTGAATTTCCTTGATGACTAATGATGTCGAGCACTCTTTCATAGGCGCATTGGCGATCAGATGTCTTCTTTCCAGAGATGCCTACTCAAGTCTCTTTCCTATATTTTCATTGAGTCGTATATATTTTTTTTATTGAGTGGTAGAAGTTCATTACTATTCTGGATAAGAGTCCTTTGTAGTAGGCAGCCCTTAAGATGACTCCCAAAGATCCCCATGTCCTGTATTCACACTCTAGAGCAATCAACCCCCTTTCTCTTGAGTGCTACTGGGACCTGTGACTTGCTTCTGATCAGTACAGGGCAGAACTGATAAGATGTCACTGGACTGTGTTTATGGGACAAGATCACAACTTATCTGTTGCTCTAGACGTTTGATTTCCTTGTTGCTTGCATGCTGTATGAGCAAGGTGCTTGTTGGTGAAGGCTACCTGCAAGGGACTCGGAGTGATTGAGGTCTGTAATCCAACATCACTGGCAGAACTCAATTCTGCCAAATGCCTTGTGAGCGTAGAGGCGGATTTCATGTATGTCTAGATTTAAGGTAATAATCAAGCTCTGGATGAAACCTGGACTACGGTGTGATGTCAGCTCCCAGAGCAGAAAATCCAGGCAAGCCACACCCAAGCTCCTGCCACAAAGAATTATGAGATCACACACATGTTTGTGTGTGTGTGTGTGTGTGTGTGGTACGGGAATTGAATCCAGGAGCACTCTACCTCTGAGCTACATACCCCGACCTTTTTATTTATTTTTTTTTGTTTTGAAACAAAGTCTTGCTAGGTTGTTTAAAGTCTCACTGTGTTGTTGAGGCTGGTCTTAAACCTACCACCCTCCTGTGTCAGCCACCCAAGTACTGGGATTGCAGGTGTGTTGTTTTACGTTGTTTTATGGTGCTGAATTTGTCATAAGTGATTACATAGCAATGCATATGCACATGCAATGGAAATATTTTCCCTACGTTACAAATTGGTGTGCTGATGGGCACCTAGTAGTATCTCAGAGTAGGTTTATTTTGCATTTTTTTCTCTGATGATACTTTTGATATCTACTGGATATCTTGTACTTGTTAAGACCTTTGTCTATATTTTAAATTGGATTGCTTATCTTTTGTTATTAAGTCATAGGATTTTTTTAAAAATAAATTCTGGTTGTAAGTTTTTTTTTTGCGGTACTGGGGATTGAACCCAGGGTCTTTTTACCTCCCAGCTACACCCCCAGCCCTATTTTTTATTCTGTATTTTTGAAACAAGGTCTCACTAAGTTGCAGAGGGCCTCACTAAGTAGCTGAGGCTGGCCACGAATCCGCGATCCTCCTGTCTCAGCTTCCCAAGTACTGGGATTACAAGAGTGCGCCACCATGCCCGGCTGTAAGTTATTTTTTTCAAATCACAAAAATAAAGATATCTTCTCCTGGAAAATGATTATAATTTTTCCTTTTTTTTGAAGTTATCTTTCGATAGATAAAGCTGCAAAATAAAGTTCTAAATAATCAAGTGTGAGATCAGGGAGAATAGGTCAGAGGGCATTGTGATACTTTGAGAGACAGGGTGGTGGAGGCGCTAGAAATGTGGGGGAGAGGATAATGTTTCAGTTATAAACGTAAAGGCTGAGTGTCCAGGATTTGGCTGTAGGGTGAGAGAGAGGGAGAAAAAAAAAAGTGTCAAGAATGATTCCAAATTCTTGGCTTTTATAAATGGCAACTTCCCTTTAAATCAAGGCACTTGCTATAAACCCCACCCCTCTCTGTCATTTATGGAAATTAAGGTCAATGCCATTTCTTTTTTTTTTTTTTGCGGTACTGGGGATTGAACCCAGGGGCATTCTACCTCCAGGCTACACCCCCAGCCCTAATTTTTATTCTTTATTTCGAAACAGGGTCTCACTAAGTTGCGGAGGCTGGCCGAGAACCCGGATCCTCTGGTCTCATCCTCCCAAGTACTGGATTACAAGTGTGTGCCACCACACCCGGCTTTAATGACATTTCTTCTCATGTGCACATGCTGCTTAAAATGCTTCATGCATCTACTTTTTTTTTTTTTTTGCGGTACCGGGGATTGAACCCAGGGGCGTTCTATCTCCGCGCTACGCCCCCGGCCCTATTTTTTATACTTTATTTTGAGACCGGGTCTCACGAAGTTGCGGAGGGCCTCACTAAGTAGAGAGAGAGAGAAAGAGAGAGAGAGAGAGAGAGAGAGAGAGAACGTGTGCACTCGCGCGCGCGTGCGCGAGCTGAGGCTGGCCGCGAACCCGGATCTTCCGGTCTCTGCCTCCCAAAGTACTGGGATTACAAGCGTGCGCCACCACGCCAGGCTTGCATCTACATTTTCAGCCCGACTCCTGAAGGCCTTTGATCTTGCAATTCCAGATAGAGAGAAACGTGCCCTTCATTTGGAGTTATGAGGAAAATTCTCTGCTCTGAGCTAGGTATGACATTGGGCACATTACATTTATTTCTAAGGCTCAGTTTTCCTCTCTGTCACGTGGGAATCTTTCAAGGTGTGGAAAAGTCCACATTAAATATACTGCTAAGAAGAAGTGAATATTTCAGACTTGTGGTGCTGGGGATTGAACCTAGGGGCATTCTACATCCAAGCTAAACCCCCAGTCCTATTTTATTTTTGATTTGGAAACAGGGTCTATCTAGGTTGCTGAGGATCTCTCGCTAAGTTGCTGAGGCTGGCTTCAAACCTGTGATCCTCCTGTCTCAGCCTCCCAAATACTGGGATTACAGGCCTGTGCCACCACACCTGGCTTCTTTTTCTGTATTTTAAAAGTATTTATGATTTTACTTTTTCCTAGTTTATCACATTTTATGGGAATTTTGTCTTTAATTGCTAGCTATTCTTGAGTTTTTAAAATATATTTTATACTTTTATTGGTGCATATGGCCTCACATCATAATGTAGTTCATAGTGATAGTGACATACATGCACAAATAAAAACCCTGTCAACTTCCTCTTGGCAGTATATCCCTCTTTAATCTTTCTTTCTTTCTTTCTTTCTTTCTTTCTTTCTTTCTTTCTT
>PVJS01035890.1:0-20746 GCA_004027185.1 Glis glis | reverse complement strand
TGATTGGCTAATCTCACTTAACATAATGTTCTCCAGATCTTTCCATTTTCTTGCAAATGCTGTTATTTTGTTCTTCTTTATTGCTGAGTAGAATTCCATTGTGTGTATTTCCCATAATTTTGTAATCCATTCATCTGTTGATGGACATCTAGATTGGTTCCATAATTTAGCCACTGTGAATTGTGCTGCTATGAACATGGGTATGCATATATTACTGTTGTTTTCTAGTTTGAATCCCTTTGGTATGATACCCAGTAGTGGTATAGCCGGATCATATGGTGGATCCATTCCCAGTTTTCTGAGGAATCTCCACACTGATCTCCATAGTGGTTGAACTAGTTTGCAATCCCACCAACAGTGTAGAAGAGTTCCTATTTCCCCACATTCTCGCCAACATTTGTTGTTGTTAGACTTCTTAATGCTTGCCATTCTAATTGGGGTCAGATGAAATCTTAGAGTAGTTTTGATTTGCATCTCCCTGATTGCTAATGATGTTGAACATTTTTTCATGTATCTATTGGCCATTTGTATCTCTTCTTTCGTGAAGTGTCTATTCATCTCAGTTGCCCACTTCTTGAGCAGCCCTCTTTGCTATATCTTTCATATAGTTAAATTCATGCTTAACCATTTGTACTAGATAATTTTCAGACATATTTAGCCAGTTGTCCCATTGACTTCTCCTTTTGTATGTCTTACAGCTACTTAAACTCATCACTTCCTAAACTGTATGCATGCTATTCTCCTCTTCCAGTATTTTTCTGCTAGACATTCAGAGCTGGCCCTTAAATCTTCCTGTGCCTCATTTTTCCTTTCAATCCATTAGTATAGCCTTTGGAACTTTCTCATATATGCCTTGATGCTGATCACTTATCATCTCCCTCCTGGTCCTATACAACCCTATGCCACATACAATACTTGATATTTGGTAGGCACTCAATATAAATGTTCATATGAATAGATAAATGAAAGTTCCATGGAGGGACCAGCACACAGTCACAAAACCTCCTCCCTTTATCATTTGTTTTTCTCATTTTACATGTGAGCATGTAACACAGTCAAATAAGGTAAAACCATTTGCATTTCTCTGGTTCTTTTCAGAGTTAAAATTCCACAATTTGATGTCAAAAGCATGTAATCATTGCTAAACTTAATGTGGAACCTTAGCATTAAAACTCAATATGAAAAATTTACTTTAATAATTTAGTGTCAGAAAAAGCTTCCTGCCAGAAATTGGTCCATCCCTACAATAAGGATAAAAAAATTCTAGAGTTTGAATGACTTATCTTATTGCCCCAAGGAGGGTGATTGGAACCCTTCTATTAACTTCCACAATGGCATGTCATGCTCTTTCTTCTACTCCTTTTGGACTAAGGTAGCATATAAAGAAGTACACGTAACTAGTAATAAATATATGAACAAGTAATGCCCAAAATAAAATATTAATATCACTTTCATAGGAGTGCAATTTGATACTCATCCGCAGGGATTGAATGTAATTGCAAATGCAGCGTGTTTCCTTGTGTGTGTTTTTTTACTGTTCTTGGTTCTTTTCTTTATCACCCTTGGACTGCCCGAGGGGTGAGGACCATATATTGTTCTTTGTACAGAGAGCTCATTACATGCTGTTGAGGGATATTTATTCTCTTGCCTTCCTTCCATCTCACACTTTCCCTAGTTCCTCTTCTATTGGGTTAGTGTCCAAGTGGAATCTCTTTGCTTCTGTTATTTAAATATCGGGCCTAATCATGTGATTCATTTCTTAAATCATTCTTTGCTTCAGGCCTTCCAGGGAGGGCCCAGTTGTCTCTGTTGCTCAAGTGGAGAAAGGAAGCGGGCAGCAGCCAGCCACTGACCCTCAGGGCTGTCTCTGTTATCTACCTTCTTAGTGAATCACAGTTAAAAAAGAAAGCTAAGCCAGAGGATAAATTCTCCCCATTTCAATTTTTATTTATAGTGAGGAAAACAGCAGTAGATTCTTCCCCCTTCTTTGAAGTTTGCTTCTGGTTCTTCAGCATGTTTGAAGTATACAATACTTCTTGGTTTCCCCTTTGTAATAATCAACACTAGGTTTTAAATGTATGGTGCTGCAAGTGAGGGTGCAAGCTCCCCTCTTTGGAGCCGAAGAGAAGGAGGTGAGAGAAGGAGAAAATCAGATGATGATTGGAAGCAATTACACGACCATTCCATTTTGCTAATGCTTGAATCCAGGAGAATTTTCTCATTTAATTCTCTGAAATGAAGGGCCCCTCTGTTAGCCTGAAAATGTAAACAAGAGGCTCTTAATGTGCGCTTTTCCCAGAAATGAAATGCTAGCTGCTCATATTGATCCAAAACATTGCTGCTGCTTTTTGTCCCTTCTGGTATTTGTAAGTTTTATGATGGCAGCGGTAGAGGATTGTTCATGTGCGGCTTGAGTATTGTCTGTAAGTGGCATTATTATTCCAAGTTGCAAACAGAAATGTAAAAGGACATTCAGAGAGCGCTTTCCTGAGCCTCCTTGCTCAGTCCACATACAAAAGGGAGAAACGAAACTCTAAGGCATATATCCCAATCATGTCAATTTACACCCACGTCTTAGAACTCAGTTCTCTGAGTTTGGATATTTCAGACAAAAAAAAAAAGTACTTTGAATGATGCAGATAATAGCTTGGAGCCCATTTCTTCCCAGCATGCCTGGATCAGGTGCTTGGTGAAGTATGCATGTTAGTGCAGCTGAGGGACGCTGAAGCTCAACACACTCTGCAATGGACTCAGAAACCTCCTAGGCATAGCGTCAGATCCTGACGCCTCATTGCATATAATAGCTACAACTGCATTTGAATCATGTTTTATCTTGATCTTCTGATGAAAGAGGCATTTGAATCCCCATTCTGGGGAGGAAAAGAAGTGAAGTGCCCTATCCAAGGTCACACAGCTTGGCAAAAGTTGGGTAGATTTAAACCTAAGTCTGCCAATCCTTAATCCAGAGCTCTACTCATTCCCCTGTACCTTCCTTCATGACTAGGTAAAGCCCAAAGTGGGAAGCTATAGCTAGAAGGTCTGACTGGGGGAGGCAGGGAAGGTGACAAACATGCACCTCCATCCCTAGCTGTTGCACCTGATTTCCTCAAGGAGGACACAGGATGAAGAATACTAAAGTTACCCAATACCAAGCAGTGTTCTGATTCTCAGAGTTGCCCAAAGTGCCAGCAGACAAGGCCTCCTCTCTGACATACTTCATCCATCTAACACTTACTAAGATCCTCTCCTGTGACTGATATTGTTCTAGGGATGATAGATATGACGTGATTGAGATTAGAGATCTCATCCCAGGCTTTCACTGTCTGCTGAGGAAGGGGCACTGAAGGATGTGGAAGTCAGCATAGCTGTTTGCCCTGAGAGTGGTGACATAGGGATATTCCACCAGCTATAATTGATTAAAAAATGATAGACATGAGTGGTTGGACTAAGGGCTAATTGAGTTGACTAATGCTTATCAATGCTGAATTCTAAAATTGGGATTTGTTTTTATTGCCCTGGGATTTTAACCTTTATAAACAGCAACAAACTCCAACCAAGCATTAAACTCATCAACTGGGGTTTCTGTGAAAGGACAGATGAAAGGAGCTAACACATGCAAAGAGTGGCTGCCTGGAACTTGCAGCATTTGGGAGGCCTAAGTGTGTGGGAGTTAGACAGGCAGGCGCTGGAGTCTTCCCTCCCATCACAGGAGCCAGGTGACCCTGGGCAAGCTGTTGGCAGCTCCTATGTCCTCATCTGTAAAATGGGGACAGTGCAATCTGTACAATGGGTTTTGGTAAAGGGTAAATAAGTTCTCAGTGAGACACCTGGGACCCCACAGGGGTTCAACAGACATCACATATCTCTCATAATCAATATTCCACTCTCCCACTCATTCCCAT
Source organism: Glis glis (assembly GCA_004027185.1). Lineage (NCBI taxonomy): Eukaryota > Metazoa > Chordata > Mammalia > Rodentia > Gliridae > Glis > Glis glis. Next base: position 16,844 of record PVJS01035890.1, on the reverse strand, counting down.
TCCCAATAGTCTCTGCCCCTCATTAAAATGGATCTGTCATAATGACTCTGATTGCTGAGAAAACCCCATTTAAGTATATGACTACAGACCACCACATAGGATGTTAAAGTTGTAAGAGTCCCTGGTTAAGCAGAGGTGCAGATTCGTGGATACAGGGAACTGGGTGAGTCTCCAGAGGGGACAGGGCATGGGCAAAGGACTTAGGAACACCATGATGTATGGTGCCAAAGAGAGAGAGTGATCAGGGATGATGAGCCCTGGAGGGGTGTGGATAGAGATGACTGGTCTTGTAGGTGTCCTGATGCTTATACATTGATGCGAATTCCCCAAGTCACTGAACTGAAACCAAATGGGGTTGAAGGATGTGAGATACATCCTGGAAGTCAAAAAGCTACTTGGCATGTTTCTCTTCTTGGGTAGATTTGAAATGGTGCATGTTGCTTTCTTAGAAATCCTGTCAGGATTACCAAGCTTATCAGTTACATACACAACTCAGTTCATCCCCAAGCTTTCTCAGCAGCTTCTCCTATCTGCCAGGGTTAGAAGTCAGTGAGACCCAGTCTTCTCACTGGCCAAGCTGCACTCATCTGGTAGAACATTGCAAATGCAGTCACTCTAAGCATTAGGGGGCAAATCAAATTGTGGATCACAGCTCAATTGGCCATGTCTGCATCTTTATTTTCCTAAAAGCACTTTCCATGGGGCCAGCCTGTGGTTCAATGAGTGAGCTGGTGGTGAAGGGGCTGCTTAGCAGTTGCAGAAAAGTACAGTATGGCAACTAAAGGTGCCACTACCTGTCAGAACACACCAGTTATGTCTCAGTGGCTTCTGGAAGGCGTGATGAAAGGCCATATTTGTAGCTGGCCACTTTGCACCTTGGGAAATGCTGACGGGAGTCTTTCATTACTTGCTAGTTGAAGCAATGAAGTGGCCTCCATGATTAGACCTGGATTTGATAAACCCTGAAAAGAATCGATTGCTCTCTTACTCAAATACTCAAAAATGCATAAGCTTACACATGCACATAGCACATCATATACACCAGCAAGTCACCTTGCTCTGCTTCTAAAACATAGCTTGAGTTTGTTCACTTCTGTCTATCTCTACTGCTGCAAAATAATCATCTTTGCTCCTCTGCTCTGTTAGAATAAGGATACTGTTATACTGTTAGAGTAAGAATTGCTTAGTAGATGTGAACATGGGCTCTGGAATCACATTTCCTGGGTTTACATCAGCTCTGCCATTTATTAGCTGTGCAATTTTAGGCAAGCTTCTGGAACTCTCTGAACTTCAGTTCCCTCATCCATACAATAGGCATAATGATATACTATACTTCATAGAGAGAATGCCTGGTCGAGAGGACCCCATAAATATGACACTCTTTCTTCCCCGATACAAAAAGCCTATTGTATGCTATCCTGCCTTCCTCTGTATGCATAGCCCCAGGCCCCATTAAAAACACAGAAATAACAAATGTGTATCTCTACTCAGTCATCAGAATCCTGGCCCCAGCCAACCTCTCTAAATTTGTCCTCTCCTGTTATGTCCTCCCTGTTTCCTATAATATAGCCACACTGTCTCCACATGATCCCCCCGCCCCCAACAAGTTAAGCAATTTTACACCCCAAGACCTTTACTACCATTTCCTCTGGCTGGAAGGCTCTTCCCTGAGGGCTTTGCATGGTGTTCCCTTAGTACCCTTCAGGTCTCAGCTCACGTGTCTCCATCTCAGAGAGGCCTTCCTCTACTTTCCCTGTTGAGATGGTCCTGCAATCCCTCTGCCTGCTCTTTGGTTTTTCCTCTGGCTGGCAGTTCTCAGGATCCATTGTTGTAGCCTGGGCCTCAGGACTCTGACCAGGGCAGTTCTACTCCCAAGCCAACACCTGCACCCCAGGGCTGCCTTCTAGCAGCAAGAGCCACTTTGCCTGTGCTCATAATCCCCCAAAGGCTAGGACTGCCCCTCCTCTGGTCTGAAGACTCCAGGTCCTTCCTCCCTGTGGCCCACTTATCTCCAGAGCTCCCTGTGGGATTGAGCCAAGAGTTACCTTCTATGAGGCTCCTGGATCTGTGTGCCCTGCTCTGTCTCCTTCCCTTCATAGCCCCACCTCACTACTCCCCTTCTAGATTCTTCCTGAACACTTCCTAAGTTGCCTTTACCCAAACTTCATCTCAGAGTCTGCTTCTGGAGAAGACAATTATTATCTTCTGCATTTAAATGTTTATAACATCCCACAAGAATCTAATATCCCTGAGAACAGTGTCTGTCATAATAAGTATTCATTGACTATGTATATATGCAGCTGTGTGCATGAATAAGAATATATTAAACCTATAAATTAAACATATATGTTTTAATATACAAATATAGACAGATTATCAAATTTTAAATTATATTTATAATGAGTGTGACTTTTTTGTTTTGGATGCATCCATTTCACATCCTTGTAAAAATCCCAGCAATTAAGTATCAATCCACCCTTCCTGACTCCACTAGGCTCTCTGGCATCTGCTGAGTTATTACAGGGCAACACTTAAAGGTTTAGTGAACAAAATTACCTTTTATGATAAATATCAAGGGGGTATGTTAAAAACAAGGGCTCAGTTTGGACTTTAAGTGGATACCTACAATAAAGTTATGGAAGTACCTTTCTTCAGAAGGATTTACTGCCTAATTATATTTCTTCTGTCTGTGATAGCCCAAGAGGAGTCTAATGGTTTCTGAGTTCTGCCCTCTCCAGATAGGCTGGGTCTGTTTGGCAGGGAGACATAGCCGGTCCCAGGGTTCATAATGGGGAGATGTGCGTCATGAAAGAGGGGGCAGGGAGGGATGATTCCTGATAGTGTAATTAGGTGTGTTTCAGGGAGGTAAAGCAAGTGAATCATGAGTTGCTGCTGAGAAGTGAGTTGAGAGAAAATGCTAGCAGACTTGTAAAAGGCTTGTAACCTGATCTGGAATATGAAGTTTGTGGGCAGTTATTGATTTCCCAGTGGGTGGAATTAGTTTTCTTTGTGACACACAGGCCGGGGGAGGGAGGTTGTGAGAACAAATTACTAACTGTCAGAGCTGCGCTGTGTCTGTGGAGACCCTCCCTTGTGTCTAGTGCATCCAGCCAAGTGGCCTCTGACATCTGCGCATGCTCCCCAACCCCAGGGGAAGAAAAGCTGCCGTCAGAGCCAGCTGGGCCTCCACGCTCCGCCTGGCCCAGGAGAACCTGCGGTTTCAGTCAAGGGTTCTCCCAGCATGCCGACAAGCCCAGGGGGAGGCAGAGCCAGTCTTGACAGCCACAAGCCCTCGCAGACCCCAGAGGGTTGAGCCGAGCCGAATTTGCCTTCCAGTCAATAGGAACTTGGCCAAAGCTGAATGCATTTCACCTTAAAGCCTGTGAAAAATCGACCAGGATTGCAGAGTCGATTAACCAGTGCTGGTGACAAAGTGAGAGGCTGGCTTTGAGCGGATGCAATTCCCAGTGCCAGCTGCAACCATTGGGCTTGGAAAGGTGGGCACCCGCACGGGGACGTGACTGGGCCCCGACACAAACCCAGTGCTGGCAGTTAACCACCTGCCCCACAGCAAGAGAGGGTCTGGAAGGCACAGTGCACCACACTCCAGAACATTCCATGAGCTCTCCATTCTGATGGCGGAACCAGGGTGTACCTGAGATCAGAGACTGGCAAACATTTCCCTGGCAGGAAAAAAGGGCACCGTTCTGGACTTCTTGTATTTTATAAGTGATCTTTTCCCCATTTTCTGGCTTCAGCCTGGAGGAGGGAAAAAGGAAGGATGTCTCTTCATGGACATTGTGTTATATCCAGAGGTTTCTACCAACCCTCTCTGGATTCTGGGATGAGTGTATGCAAACTGGTGTGGAGCTGGTACTAACGTGGACACTCTCAAAAACTGGGAGGGATGATGGTGTACCCTGGAGAGAATTTAAATCTTGGATGTGGGCTACTTAGGACCTTTGTCCTCAGCCTGGGTGTCAGCTTCAATTCTGGGATAATAATGTCCTACTCCATAGACAGTGACTGTATCGTCTGATAAATGGTAAGACAAATATATTCTGGTGCTACAGGAGCATAAAGGAGAGTTGCCCGTGTAAAGTTGGGGTGCTGGGAAAGTTGTCCTAGAGTATTTGACCTCTAAGTTAAGACCTAGAAGGCAAGGAAGAGTTAGGTGAAGAGTATTCCAGGCAAAGAAAGTAACACACACACACACACACACACACACACACACACACATACACACACACACACACACACACACACACACACACACACACACTAAATCAGGGCACAATGTTGCACACTTGCAATCCAAGCTACTCAGGAGGATGAGGCAGGAGGATCGGAAAAGGACAGCCTGGGCAACTTAGCAAGACCCTGTCTCAAAATTAAAAAATAAAAAGGGCTAGTGATGTAGCTCAGTGGTAGTATGCCCCTGGGTTGGGTTCAACTGCCCCCCATGTACATGTATATATACATAGGAGAGGGGGGAGATGGACGAGTGGCAAGTGATGATGGTGGGCAATAAAAAGGGGTCTCACAAAGGAGCTACAGCTATGCCAAAGGGTTTATAAAATCCACTCTGAGGACAATAGGAAGTTACAGAAGAATTTCCTGATTACAGGGGACTCCAGTGTGCAGAGAGAAGAAAGGTCACTGAGGAGACTTAACCCAGAACATGGGTCAAGTTGGCTTGATGGTAGGATGAATACAACTTCATGATGGATTGGATGTTGTTTCTAGAGAGAGGATAGAATCAAAGGCGGTACCCAAGTTTGCCTGGGTTCACTGTGTGACAGAGGGCATCTTCACTCAGAGAGCAAAGGAGAAAGAACAGATGGGTGGGGAAGATGGTTATGTCCCGATGTGGTTCTTGTGGTTCTCTGTCTCTGGGATTGTGACTGTGGTTACAGATGTGTTTTTGGCCTGAAGCACCTCAGGGTGGTTTTCCAAAGAGGACAGGGAATCTCCATTTTTTTCTTCCCATGGGGCCGATATTGTGGGGGAGCACGCGAGAAAAAGGATCATCTTATTTGAAGCGTTCCTGAGTCATGAAATTACTGCAAAAGCATGTCAGGCTTTATGAGAGCTGAGTTCAGGGAGGTGGCACCAACTTCCATAGCCTCTCTGTAGTCATTTGGACAAAAAACAAACAAACAAACTTTTGATTAAAACACAGAGCTGAGTAACTCTGCAGATTCCTCAGTGGCTGGTTTGAATTACAATTTGGAATTGTCACCTGATGGCAGATCTCCCAGCCCTTGTCAGACCTCGGGTACCCTAGGCAGGAATGCTTCTCCGGTGTCCAGGTCTCTGACACTGGTGACCTCTGCCTATGAAGATTGATTTAAGACTTTGAAATATTTATCTTTTAAACCATTTATGTTTGTTTGCTTGACAATCAGGCGACAATTTAGAAATGCTGCTTCCTGAAGCTCTACAGACTAATATAATTTCACAGCTCCAATTACAAATGAGAAAAATTATTTCATCTTGGAACAGAGGAGCCAGACATTTCTGAGAAATCATCGCTAAAGAGAAGACAAAGTGCTTTCTGAAAAACAGGCCACATTATTAATGGCTTCCTCAGTGAAAATCTTGCTGATTCTCAGCACCGTGAGCCTCCATCTTATGGGGCTGCTGGTTTTGCTAATCTGTAAAGCCAATGTCTTTCAGATTGATAAACTGCTGCTGCTATTAGGGCCTGGCCTGCAGTTCCTATAACCTCAGTGACTTGTAAGCTACTCAAACATGTCCACTGTCTTTCTATTTAGCAAACAGATCCTTCCTTCTGTGACTTCCTCTGAACCTGTATTTTTATGGAATCCTAAAACTTTGGATGGTGCTTGAATATTCAGTCCAATCCTTTGTCTGATACTTTACTTGCTCATCATCCCTGTCCATAGGCAACTACCTACTGCTTGAATACTCTTGAGGATAGGGAGCTCACTGTGAGACCTTTCCATCAGAATCTACTAATTTAGCTCAATTTTTAATTAGAATTTATAGTTAACTGGCTTTCTGAGGAGATCATTAAATATCTAAAATCTACCATTGGACTTCTCCCTTGGATTCATGTTTTTGTAATGGGATCCAATTGAGATATTATAGCTAGAGTACTAATGGAATGAGCTTTTAAGTAAAAACTTGACCTGAGTTATTTTGCAGCTTTATTTTATGGCCACTCCTAGCACGTTGCCACTCTAGGGACATAAAGGCACTAGGTTTTTTATCAAATCCTGATCTCCGTTGGCTTGGTCACTGTGATAGGTAGTTAACCAATGGGCATTCCCTTCTACCCTAGGATAGTATCAGGCACATCATGAACCCTCCATAAATAGTGGAGTCACTGAACAAATGAATGAATGAGTGAATGAGCGAAGGAGTTAGTTAATTGCACAAATGGGTTAGCCCTTTCTCTGCCTTCACATATCTTCTTCCTGTAGGTCCTAGTGATCTCATTTTAATTTTCTTTTAATGTTTTTGTGGTACTGGGGATTGGACCCAGGGACATTCTTCTACTGAGCTATATCCCCAGCCTATTGTGTTTTATTGTATTCTATTTTATTTTAATTTTCAGACAGGGTATTGATAAGTTGCTCAGGTTGGCCTTGAACTTTGTATCCTCCTGCCTCAGCCTCCTGAGTAGCTGGGATTATAGGTGTGCATCAATGCTTCCAGCTCCTCGTCATCTCATTTGGAGTGAGTTTAAATTTTTTTTTTTTTGTCTTGAGTCTCAGAAGGCTGCTTTAGTACTTAAGACCTTGACTTTTTTTTCTTTTGGTGCTGGGGACGGAACCCAGGGCCTCGTGTATGCTAAGCATGCACTCTACACTGAGCTACACTCCCAGCCCTTCTCATATTTTAAACTCAAGACAACTGACCACTCTTGATCTGTTTACTCTACCTTCCTTCAAGTCTTATCCAGTCTTTGGCTTCTGCAGAAGATAAATATGTTATGCTGGGCGTGGTGGCACACGCTTGTAATCCCAGTACTTTGGGAGGCGGAGACTGGAGGATCCGGGTTCGCGGCCAGCCTCAGCTCTCTCTCTCTCTCCCTGTCTCTCTCTCTCTGTACCTAGTGAGGCCCTCCGCAACTTTGTGAGACCCGGTTTAAAAATAAAGTATAAAAAATAGGGCCGGGGGTATAGCGCGGAGGTAGAACGCCCCTGGGTTCAATCCCCGGTACTGCAAAAAAAAAAAAAATATGTTATGTCAGAAATAGGAATGCAGGGGTGGGGCCTCAGTACTTCTGCCCTCATTGTCGTCATCTGGTCACTGCAGTGGCATCTTCATGGCTCTCTGCTTTTGGACTTCTCCTCCATCCATACTTTTATACTGCATTGACATGAATCTTTCCAAGGGACATTTTTTGATAACTCCCTTTCACCCAGAGGACTGTGAAAGAACAAGACTTTTTGTTGTGTTTTAAATCTTCTTTGTTAGAATCTCTTATTTATTTGACTTGCAAAATTAACTTTTTGAAAAGGAAGACTTTATAATCCTTATCTAACTTAATAAGGGAATTTACAATTCTTATCTTCTGTTGGGTTTAATTAAGGGAACAACAGTGGAGACATAATTGGGCAGTTAAATATCCCAATGTTGGTGATTTAATTCATCTTCTAACAAAGGGTTTACCACTCCAAAGCATCTCACTAGTTTTCCTCTGACAAGCTCCCAAGGCATGTAATTTCCCATAACAAAGTTTCAAGGTTACAAGTTAACATCCTTTTAAAGATGCATTTTCAAACAAACTTATGAACAAACATTGTGGGAAATATCTTTACCTTTTTAAATAAATAGATCTGGACAAAAGCTCAAACTTCTGATGACAAGATATGTACTAAGTATAGATTTAACATTAATTGCATAGTAATTGGGATATAAATATTCTCCAGCCTTCCTCCTTATCTCTCTAAACAAAGGGTAATGGCTAACCCAGTATCTTGTCATCTCAAAAGTCCTTAGGCAAACAATCTCTTATGAGCAAATTTTCCTATCTGGATTGTTCTTACTTAAATTTACCATAATAGGTAAACAAGTAAAGTACCATTAAACCTGTGGTCTATGATTTCATCTATAATTTTAAGCATAACTGAATTGAACTTTTTGTTGTCTACAATTTTGTTTTCATAGAACTAACACCTCTGATTGCATTTAAGAACTTGCCTTTTAAACATTATCTCCCATTGTTTTACTTCCAAGAGACTATCCTACTTACCCCAGATCTGTGTACTATGAATCACCCACTGTTCTCTAAATCCTCTCTCTTCCTATGGCAATATGATCTATGCCTAGGACCGTCTCGAATGCCACTGCTTCCATTTATTCAACCAGCACGTAGTGACTGGATACTGTGATCCAGCATGTGGAGTGGGCTGACAGCAAGAGATGTCCTCAGGCACTTGAATTTTAGTCAGCTTTCAGGGAGCTTACACTTTGTTGGGATAAAAGGACATTACTGACATTGATTAGAGTTTAATTACAAACTGACCTTGGGGCTCTGAGAAAAGGAACCCAATTCTATTAGAGTCTGTAAAGTCTCCCATGAGCTTTCCAACCAGAGCTCATTTCCTCCTTCTAAAATCCTCATGGCATCTGGTGGCTCTGCCACCTGGAATGATTTGGTTGCAAGCAACAGAAACCTACTTTGGTAAATTCAAGTGAAAACAAATGTGTTTGGAAGATAAGCAGTAACACATAGAATCAAGGGAAGCTGGGGTACTAGTCATCAGAGAGGAGAGACATTACAGAATAGCTCTGGGAGAGGAAGCAGCAGGCATCCCCAGCCAACTTCCTTGGGGCACTTTTGTGATGACCCCGAAATCCATGGGGACTGGCCAGTCCACTCCATACAGTGGTTGAGAGCACAGGCTTTGCAGTCAGACTGGATTCACCACATCCTAACCCATATACACATGAAAAATCCCTGTCTCTTCATCAGAAAATTCGGGAAATAATAGTATCTACCGCCTAGAGTCACCAGGAAGATTAACTGAAGTCATTCATACAAAACACAACACAGTATCTAGTAGCCTAGCACATTGTAAGAACTTAACAGACATTAGTAATATCAGCAGTTACTATTATAAATGTTCCCTTAAGATCTGGACTTCAGGGGGTCATCCTCTTTGGGATCAGTTGCCACGCCTTGTCCCAGGGAGCTCTGGAGCATTATGATGATTTCCCCCGTTAGAGTCCACAGCAAGGTGTGTTTCCACAGTGCAGTCAGGGCATTGGGTTAGAGGAGTGGGGTACAGATGATGGGCTGACAGCAAGAGATGTCCTCCAGTCCTTTCCACCTTTACCTTATTCTAGTTTCTGCCATTGCTCATTGTTTTTATTCCTAATCAGTTTTGTCAGATTTTAAGTACCTAATAGGCAAGAACCATATCTCTGTACCTCTACAAATATGGTACATCAAAAGATGTTCAACACCTGGAGAGGCCAAAGATACTCCAGAATACTATTAAGTTAAAACCAGGCAGCCAGGTATGCTGGTGCACACCTGTAATCCCAGTACTTGTGAGGCTGAAACAGGAGGATTATAGGTTTGAGACAAGCAACCTAGCTAGACCCTGTTTCAGACAAAAAAATAGAAAGGACTGGGGGTGTAGGTTGGAAGTAGAATGCCCCCTGGATTCAATCCCCAGTACTATGATTAAAAAAAATAAAACCAGGCTGAATCCTAAGGTTGTTTAGAAGGTCAGACTCCTGAAACCTCATCTCCAGAGGTCTCAGGCTTAGCTAGCTCAATTTATCCACTTCTCTATCAGAAGGTCTTTCAGGAACTCTGAGGTAATTGCAGCATTACTTTAACTTTTTTGACTACCTATTTGTCCATAATTTTAGGAATACCCATTGGGATTTCTCTAAATATAGTGATCAATGCTGGTAAATTCAGTATAACTAAATTCAATACAATTCCAGGGGAGGGTGGTGGATGGGGAGAAGGGAGATGGTGATCTAAGAGAACAAAGTTTCAGTTAGATATGTGGAATAAGCTTTAGTGATTTAGCATAGAAAAGTGACTATAATAAAAACAGTGCAATTATTTAAATAAAAGGTGTCCAACCTGTATTTATTGGATTGAATTTAAACGAAATCAAGGTGTGTAGGCTTCACATCTCGGCTCAAGTGGCACCTAGGTGTGAATGGCTGGAAACATTTTTGGTTCCTTAAGGCTTTCTATTTTTAAGGGAAATATAGAGACAAAGCCGTGTAGAGCTTCAGAACCATATATATGGAATAAAATAACTGGTTGCCTTCCGGGAGTTAGGACTAAAGGAGGGACCAGAATTGTGAATGATATTCCAAGGAAATTTTAATCTTTAATATTTAAATTTTTTACAATGAGAATATATTTGTGAATTGTTTATTTAATGAAAAATATATATTTATATATAATTATGAATATGAAAATATCTATAATACACACACATACATACATATGTATGAAGGCCTCATGCCTGTGACTTGCTTTTCTTCCAGAATGCAGGGACATTCTGCTGCCTGTCATCACCAAAGAGTTGAAGGTGCTGCTGGAGCAGAAGGATGAGCTGCAGCACCAGGTCCAGGAGAAGAAGTACTGTGTTGAGTTGCTCAACAGCATCCTGGAGGTCCTCAGTGGACAGGACGCGGTGAGTCCTCATGATGACATCGCTGTCTTGGACTCAGACTGGGGCTAAGTCAATTAAGTCCTAAAATATTGATGCTGATGAATAGCAGCTGAAGTCTAAAGATAGAAGTGGACAGCTTGCTCAGCAGGCTTGCTTTTCCAGTGACTTAACCCCCCTTGCTGTGAACAATGGCTCAGGGACAGACAGGAGTTCAGCGAGTAGCACTTTCTCATCCTGTGTCCTGGTGGGGAGTGTAGGTGTTTCTCAGAGTGTAGGTGTTGACTTTATTGCAGCCTTTTCAGATGGCTTGTCCATTTACTTGAGCCCTGGTTTGCAGGGGTGGGAAGGGGAGCTTCTTAAGCCTACGTGGTCAAGAAAACACTCTTATCTGCTCTTGGTTGGTTGATAGGGTTTCATTTCCAGTTATCTCCTGTGGTGATGGAAATGGTTAAGGCTCTTCCTGAATGAACATATTCCCTAGGTGCATGCTCAAGAGGGAAGATGTGCAGGGATGGCAGCAGGAAGGCAGCTTAGGCAGTGAACCCAATGTGCATTTGGTGGCAATTGAACCAAAAGAAAGGTCTTAGTGGAGTGGGTGGAGGGCTTCCAAAGGGCAGGATATGTAGAAACAACTATCAGATGGAGTGGTGCAGATTGAGAGGCAATGATTAGACACAGGCCTAGAATTCTTACCAATTGGAAGAGGGAGGGGAGGGATCTTGCTTTGATCCCAGTTCCTTTGGCAACTTCACCCTGAAAGAGAGTAATGTCCACAAGGTGATCTGCCCTTAGATGGGCCTGGTTTCAGAAGACTGTAGACCCAAACAACCAATAAATCTTTTCTAAGTATTTGTGTAAACATTGCCCTTAACTCCCATCCCCAGAAAATTCTTAGAGAAGAGATTTCTAGATGAACTGTGTCTATGATTGACTATAGTTAGGAAACTCTACAGAGCATTATTTCTTTACTGCTTATATCCCATAGTCAACCATCATTATCAATTTCCTTGTGTGTGTTTTCTCTCCTGTCTCTTCCTTCATATTCTCACCATCCCAGTTACGATTCTTCTCGTCTTATTACTAGGAAGTGTAGTATCTTGGGACATTCATTTGTTTGCTCACTCAGAAATATATATGATATACCAGACGTGTGCTAGGCATTGGGGGCGTAAGGCACAATCTGTTTCCTTAAGAAAAATTTTATAGACAGGTAAATAAGCAATTGCAGTATACAAGTTCAGCAATCTGAAACTTCTGGAGGAAGCCACAGGTAGAAAATTCCCACCCTTTAAACCTTGTTTCATAAGATAATTACTAAAAAATACTGTACAAAATTACTTTCAGGCTATGGGTATAAGGTGTATCTGAAACAAAAATGAATTCCATGTTTAGACTTGGGTCCTATCCTCAAGATTCCTCATTATTCATATGCAGATATTCCCAAATAATAATTTAAAAATCCAAAGTGTGAAGCGTTCCTGGTCATAAACATTTTAGATAAGGAACACTCGACCTGTGATATAATAACTAAAATCTAGATATATACTCTTAGGGTACTAGAGCTATGAAGGACCGTGTGTGCATGCATGCGTGCGTGTGTGTGTGTGTGTGTGTGTGTGTGTGTGAGCAAGCATCATTGTCAATGAAGCCTTCACAAAGGAGGTGAGTCTTTGGCTAATGTTCAAGGGTGAATAATTAATGATCATAGCTTCTAGTATATTTGCTGTTTTCTAGGCATTGTACATCATGAAATCCATGCATTCTCTCTGCTCACCTTGATCTTGGGCACTAGGCTTATTATTCCCATTTTAAAGATAAAAAACTGAGATTTGTAGATATAGTTAATATTTAAGGACAGGCAGCAAATAAATACCAGGGTCCAGGATTGAAGTCCAAGCTGAAATTGGGCAAACTACAAAGTCTGTGTAACCACAGGCATAAGGATACGAAAGTATGGTCTTCTTCTCTTTCTCTTCCTATCCCTACCCTTTCCTGGAAAGAAGGGACACCACCCAAGAGGCTGGATATTTAAGATTTCTTCAGGAATGATGTTAGACTGATGTTTCTATGTGCACGTCAACTAGCCAGCTGTTCATTTCATCTTATTTGATTTGATTTCATTTTATTTATTGTTCTTAGAAGGGAGAGTTTGATCTTTGTGTTATCTATAGTATAGGGGCATGAGGATTAGCTCAGTTATTTCTGCAGGAACACCCTAAAGAATGTTGCCTATTAGTGTTGCAAAGCTGATTTGCAACATTTCTTACATTTCAGTAATCTCAGATCCCTTTCATTGGGGAAAAATCATAGATCCTTGAGAATGTGCCAGTGTACCCCAGTGTGAGGAACCCAATTATAACGGGGTAGTTTCTACTTGAGTAGAAGGGTGTTCCCTGCTCATTCCTAAAGCAGGATGTGAGGCTCTGCCCAGCCTACCGGAGCGGCCCCCTCCAGGTGTGCCCTGAGAGGCTGTCATCATTTGCACCTTTGGTAACATCAGACACAAGTGAGAAGAGGCTGCTGTCTCACCTGCCCTCTGTACTCAGGCTTCAAAGCCAAAGAGTTAGGAGGAGGCCCTGAGCTCCCTGTGGGGGCCTGTGGCATCTGGACTCAGGTGTGTGGGAGGTGAGGTGTTGCTCTTCACTACCTCTGAGTCGCTGCTATAATGAGATCTGACAGTGGGGAGCAGCCCACCCCTCTCTCAGGGTGAGTGACTGTCTTTTCTGGATGACTTATTAAATGCTATTATCACCACTGAGTCAGGTACAAGATGCCAAAGCTTATGGCAAGCCTCACATCGGACCTCTCCAGCTCAAGATGGCAGAAATCTCTCTCCTCCTCTCAAAAGCTGCTTCTTTGATGGATAGGACTCATTCTGTGGTCATGATTACTTTGAGCCAAACTGGAAGTCAGAAGTACAAAAGTATCTAATCTAAATCTCTCCTATTCTAGTTTATTGCAACTCTCAACACTGGCTGCACATTCATATCACCTGGGGAGCTTTTTAAAAGCAGCAGTGCCCAGGGCGCCAGTCCTAAGGACGCCAGTGTAATTGCTTGGGGGTTGGCCAGGGCATTGCAATGAGAACTTTGCCAGGTGCTGATAACAGACAGCCAGGGCGAAGGACCCAGTTCCAGTGCTGATCTCCAACCTCCAGCATGCACCGTGACCCTGGGGGAGCTACTGAAACACATTTCTGATCATTAGGTCTGGAGGGTGGAGTCTGATCATTTATTTTTCTAGCAAGTTCCCAGGTGACATCGATGCTGCTAGTTCAGAAACCACACTTTAAGAACCACTAGTCTAATGTGATCCTTTTTTTTTCTTTCTTCAGTATTCACTGGAAATGAAGGAATAGCTGGCTCCTTCTCAGTTCTTTAGTGTGTGTGTGTGTGTGTGTGTGTGTGTGTGTGTGTGTGTTTTACTGGGGATTGAACACAAAAGTATTCTACCTCTGAGTTACACCCCCAGTCCTATTTTTATTTTTGTTTTGAAACAGGGTCTTGCTAGATTGCTGAGGTTGGTCTTGAACCTGCAAGCCTCCTGTCTCAGCCTCCCAAGTACTGAGATTACAGGCATGTGCCACAGTGGCTGGCAGTTCTTTATCTTTTTAATTTAAGAACTCTCCAGACTATAAAATCTAGTGCCTTCCAATATTTAATTTTATTTTTTAATATTTTTAGTACTGGGAATTGAACCCAGGGGCATTCTACCTCTAAGCTACACCTCCAGCCATTTTTTATTTTTTATTTACCTCCAAGCTGCACCCCCAGCCCTACTTTTTATTCTTTATTTGGAAACAGGGTCTCACTAAGTTGCAGAGGGCCTCACTAAGTAGCTGAGGTGGGCCGTGAACCTGCAATCCTCCTGTCTCAGCCTCCCAAGTACTGAGATTACAAGCATGCGCCGCAACACCCGGCTTGTTTTTTATTTTTTGAAACAGGGTCTCATTAAGTTGCTGAGGCTGGCCTTGAACTTGCAGTCCTGTCTCAGCCTTCCAAGTACTGGGATTACAGGCATGCGCCACCGTGCCCAGGTCCAATATTTATTTAGTAAACCATAAGATAGCAAAGACTTCCAACACATTCATTTTCATAGGGTTAGTAGGGACATGGTATGTGCAAAAACCTGTCTTCGACAATCCATAACATCAGATGTGCTGTTTGGTTTCTACAGGCACCGACTTCTCAAAATTGGAAATTTGGAAGAAAACTATAAAAACAATCCCAGGGCAAATGTCCTGGATTTTTCTTCTGGTTATTTGGACCCTCCTCCATGCTAATAATAGAATGGCCATTTATTACTGGCTCTTAGTTGACACCATGGAACAACCCCCTGTTCCACCCAGAGCATAGACTATGTCCATTCCATTACCCAGGGGAAGGACGGCTTGTGGAAGTTCAGCAATTATGGCACTGGGCACCAACCTTCTGCTTGGAGGATGGGCAAGGGCTTGTATATTTGGAGGTGGGCAAGAATGCTTGGGCTGGGTTGTCATTGTTGGGTAATTACAGCCCAGCACTGTGAGCTGACCTTATTCTTTGTAACCCTGGGTGGCATATGACTCAGGGAGAGATGCCCCCTCAGCCTGGGTGTTGATTTTTTTTTTTAATGATAGTGTTAAATTTCCTGGCCCAGCTTGCCGAAGTTACTCTTAGCATATGAAAGGAACCAGTCAGGTGAAGGATAAAAGGCCTGACTTCTACCTCTATTAACTCTTTTTTCTCCCCCTAGCTAAGCAACTTTCCTTGTCAACTCCAGTCACTTTGAAGGGCGGGTTCTCATGGACTTCATTCTGTGCTTTCCGGGCTGCTGAGTAAATCATAAAATTTAATTTCACATCAGACCCAGAGGAAGTTGGTTCCCCCCCCCCTTAAAACAGGCTTTTCATTTTATGTTTCATTTCTCTAAAGAAAAAAAGACTCATCCTTTTGTACCCTGCTCAGCAATCAAAGTGGGTAAAGATGACTCCTTTTTCAGAAGAGGAAATGGTGTTGGTTGTAGCTGAATCATGGAGGTAGGGATGCCAGGAATCATCTTTATAAAAATTCTTTCTAAATATTTTATAATTCTTTATGAAAATTCTTCAAGTCTGTTGACTATACCTGGTTGGGGCTAGTACAAAGTACATGAACTGTTTGGGGTTCTGATATTATTCATCAACTTAGACAGCAGTAGGGGGGCCTTTTACTCATTATAGTTTCTCTTACTTGGAATGTTCTTCCAAGTTCCCATTCCTGGGACCCTAAGTTCCTTTTAGTTCAGATAATACTATTTTTTTGTGAGTTTTTGGATTCCATCTCCCTCCCCCCCCCCCCCGGGCAGAATTAAAGACTTCCTGCTTGTGTTTTCTTAGCTGTGTGTTCACCCTGGTACTCTAGCACCAATCCTTTTATGTCACTCTTCTGTGTGTGTCCCCTGCCGGGCTTGGAGCCTGCAGGCTCAGACAGCAAGCCTTCCCCCTCTTCTTCACACAGCTTACCCTTTCAGCCTCACCTGGCCAGTGCCGCTGGCATGCTCCATCCTCCTGCTCCACTAACCTCCTTGGATTCCTCAAGTGTGCTGGGCTCTAACTTCTCCCCTGCTGAGCATGCTGCTTGTGTCCTGGAAGCCACTGCTTCTGCTCTTTGCCTAGAGAAATCCTGCCCAATGTTAGTTTAGAAGTCAGATTGAATTCTATTCTCCCTGGGAAGTCTTCTCTAATCCTCTTCCCCACCTCTGCTGTGGTTCTGGGAGCAGCTAACCTGCTCCACTGAAGGACCTGTATGGGCATCCTCTGTGGACCTGTCTGCTACAGACTCAGAGTGTCCTGAGAATAGAGATCAGCGGTCACTGCCTTTATAGTTCTACCCCCTTGCTCATCCCAGCACAGTGCCTGGCTCATGAAACTCTCTGTTGAAGGAAGGAATAAATGAACAAATATGGCCCAACCAAATAAATGAATGGCAGGGCCTGGTTTCCCACTGGGGCCTTCTGCTCTGGGTGCTAGGATGGTATTCTGTCTCCTCTTCTTGCTCTCCTTGGATATCAGATACAGAGGGTTGAATTGGTCCCACTCCTCAGTTCATGACACATCTTCCTCATTGGTCTATGCAAGGCCTTCTCTTGTTCTCTGTGTGTATTTTGGCCAAAAAAAAAAAAAAACCAAGATTTAATCAAATGGATTTTAGTGATCTCTAATTGGCTTTTTTTTTTTTTTTTTTTTTTTTTTTTTTTTTT
>PVJS01035889.1:0-20747 GCA_004027185.1 Glis glis | reverse complement strand
CAGTATTTTATGTCTCATATTTTGTCTTCATTTCTTAATTCTCATTTTTTGTTTTACATTTATATGGATGATATTATTGTTGGAAGCCCTGACCCCAATGAATTAGATGCCCTGGTTTCTAGATGTGTCCAGGTTTTAACTTCCCATGGGTTTAAAATTGCCCCTGATAAAATACAGAAAGTTCCTCCTTTCCAAATTTGGGGCTCCAAATTAACATTGGATACGGCCACACCTTTAAAACCCCAACTTTTAATACAGCCTGAATACACGCTCCCACAGCTACAACGCCTGCTGGGAGAGATTAATTGGCTCCGATCATGGATTTCTGTCCCCACAGAAACTCTTGTCCCTTTGTATAATCTCCTTCGGGGGGTAAGCCTTTCCTCCAAAATAACCCTACCCCCCGAATGCCGCCAAGCGCTTCAGGAAGTGCAAGCGGCCATAAATGAGGCCAAGCTTAAACGGTATGACCCTATTCTCCCCGTTACCCTATATATTTTTTCTGGGCAATCTCTTTGCACGGCTGCCCTCACGCAAGCTGGGGAGCCCATCCAATGGATTCACCTCTCAATTGGAGGAACCCCACGGGTTTATCCCACAACAGACCAAGTGGCCGATTGCATTATGAAGGGAAGAGACATGGCCTGCCAACTTTTTGGGGGAGAGCCACAAACTATTGTTATTCCCTACCATTTAGCGGATTTTGAATGACTTCAGAGAAACAACTACAGGGTGGCTATGGCCCTCGAGGGCTATCTTGGAAAGCTTGATTGCCATTATGGACCTTATAAATGGATGAGCTCTTTTACTAAATTACAGTGGATGCCCCCTAAATTATTTATGTCTGAAGCCAGCCCGACCTTTTATACGGCCTTTACAGATGGAGGGTGTACTGGGGCTTCCCTTGTGGTGTTTCCCCCCAATGCCTCCCTTTCTATGAAACAACCCCTCATAGCCAAATGCCAGAAAGTTGAGGGATCCCCTCAGTTTAAAGAGCTTTTTGCAGTTGTTATGGCCTTGCAGGAGGTCCCACAGCCCCTTAATTTGTTCTCTGACAGCTTATACGTTGTAAACCTCTTACCAACCCTAATAGGGGCATTTGTTAAATTAGATAAAAACCCCATTACTCCCCTAATGATTCAAGCCCAAGTCCTACTTAAACAAAGACATAATCCAATCTTCATACAGCACCTACGTGGGCACCAGGGACTGCCTGGATTCCTTTCTTCAGGAAATGCTCTAGCAGATCAGCTGGCGTCCCGACCTATAGATGCATTTTCCCTTACTGAGGCCACCCAATTTCATAACCTAACTCATACTAACTGGAGAGGCCTCCACTACTGGTTCCCATTAATCCCAATTAAAGATCTAAAAAAGATAGTACACACATGCAAATCATGTCAGCCTTTCCTACAAATTCCTCCGCTTCAAATGGGAAGGGTCAACCCTCGGGGGCTAAAGCCTAATACTCTATGGCAAACGGATGTTACCCACTTTTCCCCATTTGGTAAACTCAAATATATTTTTGTCTCCATAGATACCTATTCCAAGGCCTCCTGGGCATCAGCCCATGCTGGCGAGAAGGCCAAGCATGCTATTAGCCATTTTCTCCAATGCTTTGCCATCCTGGGAATCCCGCAAAAGATAAAAACAGACAATGGTCCTTGCTTTGTCAGCAAAACATTTGCTACCTTCTTACAAACCTGGCAAATAGCCCACACTATAGGAATTCCCTATAATCCCCAAGGCAAGCATTAGTAGAGCGTTACCACCAAACTTTAAAAGGGCAATTACAAAGACAAAAGGGGAGTGTGACAAAATTACAGTTCAATAGGTCATATCAGGCTGGACTCAGTGGTAGAATGTGTGCTTAGTATATGCAAGGCCCTGGGTTTAATCCCTAGCAGGTGTGCACACATGCACACACGTAGATACATACAAAAGGGGGAAATGTCCCTGCCCCCGCATGATCAGCTAAAGAAGGCATTGCTAACCTTAAATATTTTAAACTTTTCTAAAGATTCCTGGCTAACGCCCTTTCACAAACATTGGGCCACCCAGGTTCCTTTTTCATCGGTAAAAGTAAAATGGAAGGATCCCATGACAGGAATCTGGAGAGGACCTGATCCTTTGATAACAGCCGGAAGAGGGTTTGGCTATGTTTTCCCTCCAGAAGAAACCAGTCCGCTATGGATCCCCGCGCGAAATATAAAATACCCCCCCAATTAGAAAGTAATATTTTCATGCCCAGGGACTCTCTTGACCCTGAGGATATTCTTTTTTCCTCCACTCTTTCAGAGCCCCATGATGCCAATGATGATCCTCCTGATGCTTGCCTTGGCGCAACCCGGCTACATCACGACTGAGAACGGCCTAGGACATTGGGAGTTTCAGGTTTATGCTATAGGATTTACCCCCAACATTTTATTAAATACCACCCAATGGATGGGAAAAAGCACAGAGGTAAGCCCACCACAGGATGGGGCTCATGTGGGAGCTGGGAAACCACCTATGCCACCGATCATAAATATATTTGCTTTGAGTCCCTTCAGTCAGGAGATTGCAGAAACCCCGGGGATGGGTATTGCCCCTACTGGAATTGCCCCCATGCTTATACTGGAGACCTAAACAGCCCACTGGAGCTTCTCCGCCCCAAGGGAGCCTCTTGCTCCCCCGGGCATTGTAACCCAGTTAAATATACTATTAAAACCCCCTCTGATGCTAAATGGCTTCAAGGACTTAAAGCAGGAATCAGAGTAGATGGGCGGGGGCGAGATCCCTATGGGTTAATAAAAATTCAACAGGTTTGGGTGCCTCGCCCCACTCCCTCGCCTGTACAGGTCCTCTTAGCTCAGGCCATTAATACCTCTCAGTTAATTAAACAATTGGAGGAAGAAACGAACCCTTACCAATCAATTACTATAAACACGATGATAAAAATGTTAAATATCTCTTTTGAATTGTTAAATGCCTCCATGCCTGTGAAAGAGGGCTGTTGGATGTGCGTGCCGCATTTGTATAAGTCTCCCCTTATGCTAATTCCCATATTAACCCCCAATTTAACCTCTCTGACTGAATGCCAAGCTGACCCCCTATCTGCCTCCTGGCACGGGGACGTTCCGACTAATATTACCCTCCTCCCCATCAAAATTTTATTGTGCTCCTTGTAATGCTTCTCTCCTATGTAATGGGTGGTTGACCCGAACCATGAGGGGGGACCAGCTGTGCTCCCCCGTTCTCCTTTTTCCCCAAGTGGATGTGGCACTAGCCTCTGAGGCCCTCCCCATTCCAGTGGTGGAACGGCCCGAGTCTCCAGGGCGGTGGCCCTAATCCCTCTGCTTTCTGGGATCGGCATAACAGCAGGGGTGGGCACAGGCGTGGCAGGAATCTCCACAGCCATTTTACTCACAAAGCAACTGCATTTACAATTGATTGCAGATTTGCAAGAAGTTACCCAATTGCTTGCAGTCTTGCAAGATCAGATTACCTCTCTTGCATCGGTAGTCCTACAAAATAGATGGGGATTAGATCTTTTAACTGCAGAGAAGGGAGGTCTTTGTGCTTTTTTAAAGGAAGAATGCTGCTTCTATGTCAATCAGTCCGGAGTGGTTCGAGATCGTATAAAACAGCTGCAAGAAAACCTGGAGAAACGCCATCAAGATCTCCTCAAAGAAAAGGGAGGGTGGGACGAAGTATGGGGTGGAGTTCTTCCCTATTTGCTCCCTCTACTAGGCCCCCTTACAGCACTCCTTGTAATAGCCTTGGTCAGGCCATGCATTTTTAATGCCCTAACCTCCTTCATACAAAAGCGGCTCCACGCCATCCAAATCCACCAAATGGAGGTCCGGTATCAGAGTTTGGTCAATCGATATGAGGGCCCCGATTATTAAACCCCAGCCCGGTCGATGGCCAATGATGGGTACGATTCTGCTGGGTCACATGAACCTAAGACAGAGGATTCCAGCATGCTCTGGGCTCCTCCATGACGGGTAAATTCTGAATCCTGAGCAGGACAACCTAAGACAGGCATGACCGCCGGTTTTAAATAAAAAGGAAACGGGGAAATGCTGGGCCCTCTACCCGGTGCCATGAAAGGGCCTGGTGAACTAGCAGAGGCCTGCTCTAGAGTACTGGGCCTCTTCCACCTGGCAGCGATTCAGCGATTCAGCATATCAATAGCAAAGATGGCGCTGGCAGACCCCCTCAGAGGGAAGTCCCACAGATGGCCCCACCTAGCCTCAGGAGGGCTATGATAGGTAGTTACCTCCTTCCGTGTGCCTCTACCTGTGATAGGTTATAGGGGGCGTAATGACCCGACCTGTCACGTGCCATTGGGCCACACCCTACTGCCCGGGGGTTCCTTTATGGGTTTCACTTTAAAACTGCCCTGTCTTCCTAAATAAACAAGATTTTGCTCGCCATATCTCCCGGCTCATGGTGTTTTTTTTAAGCTTGTCGGTGCTCACTTTTCCCTGTCAGTCCACGTCACTTTCGGGCGGGACCCAAGACTCCAGCATCTTATTAAAACTTATTATTTTAAAATTAAAACAATAGAAATCTCATTTCTTGCATTATTTACAAGATCTATGAAGTATTGGATAAAAATTTGGATTTCCTTTGTATGCCAGCTAGTATTTTGTTCCTGTTACAATGCAATAATGAAAACTTTAAATTTTATTTTGTTTTACTTTTTGTGGTGCTGGGGTTTGAACCTAGGGGCCTTTTACTGCTGAAGAACATCCCCAGCCCTATTTCTACTTTTTTATTTTTTTGAAACAGGGTCTAAGTTTCTGAGAGACTTACTAAGTTGCTGAGGCTGTCCTTGAACCTGCAATTCTCCTGTCTCAGCCTCCCAAGTATTGGGATTACAGGTGTGTGCCACTGCACCCAGCTAAATTTTATTTTTAAACTATTACTACTTGACTTTAAATATTTTGTACTGAGCTAGTAAATTCACTTCAGGATAAATATGTACATTAAATAAATACATGTTATAGTGATCACTTCAGTGTTCTTGATACACAGGACTGATGGAACACGTTTAAACAAGTTTCAAGTAATTTAAAACTACCTACAAAATGATTCATAGTTTAGGTTTTCAAGCATAAAGGGATACTTATTTTACAAATAAGATAGGATGCTTTTAGTAACATTTCTAGACCTCATAAAAATGATTATTGATTGAATTTCATACCTACAGGCATTTGATATGTGCTTTGTTTTAGAATGAGCACGTGGTTCATATTTAGATATCATTGGCTCACTTGTAGTTACTGAAATCTCATAAAGCTATTACCAGTCTTACAGAATGAGATTCAAGCCTATAAAATAGTTAATATGGATGCTGTTTTAAAATTTTTATAGCTACAAATAGCTACCATTTAGCAAGACATGTTTTTCTCTTAATCTGTACAGATCAATACTTGAATTAGTACTAAAATTTTAGTTTTAGAATGTGATTCTTAAGATAAAAATCACCTACATAGTATCTAATCCAGTAAGGGCAATGCTGATTGAAGGAGAATATTTCTCATGCTATTTTGACAATAATATGTGTGAAATAATAATTTTAAGGAAAAGATGCAGTAAATTTTTCTTTAACTTTTCTTCACAAAAGAAAGACTGAGCAATAAACCTTTATATTTAATGATGTTTGCAAGTAATGTGTATGATAAGTAGTATAAACACTGATCCAAACAAAAGAGGACATTTGATTTAACAGAATATGGAACAAAGTTAATATAAATCTGAATTCTGTAGTAAACAATAACCAAGCAATTCTCCATTAAAAACACCCACAAATTATGTACAGTATTTCTGATATTACAGTCTAGAAGAGGGAAAAAGAGACCATAACAGAAACTAAAATCAGATTAAAAGAATCAAGAGCCAGGCATGGTGGCACAAGTCTGTAATCCTGGGAGTCCAGAGACAGGAGGATCTCAGGTTTACAGACAGCCTTAGCAATATAGCGAGACTTTTAGCAACCTAGTGAGACCCTATTTCAAAACAAAAAAATTTCAAAACAAGGCAGGGGGGCAGGAGGTGTATCTCAGATGTAGAATGCCCCTGGGTTCATCTCTAGTAACATACAACACACTCAGAATTAAGAACACTGATCTTAATATCTATGGTGGTCTGATGACCTAGTGGCACCTCTGCCTACCTCAGGGAAATTAGCTCCACTCCCATGGGGCAGCGAATACCCACACCCATGGAACAAGAACTGAAATGTACACTGAGATACTTGGGGTTGCATTTCTCCTTCTTGGACTCAGTAGGGAACAAAATTCAGACAAAGCCACACTAGAGCAAGACCATTTTCATTACACCAGTGTCTTATTGGGGCAAATGCTCAGGGGTCAGTAGCTTGTTACATATGGATGGATAACCCCTTTTATGCAATTAGAATAGCAATTCTATTGGAAGGATCCCACCCATATGACTGAGTCAATCTTCCCCACTTTTGCTACTTATCACCTGCCTTGGGCTGTTATTCATACATTAATGAGTATGTTTATGGGGAAATGAAAGAATGGTCACAGACAAAGCAAAGGAAGGAGCATATAAACTTCTATAGGCTTTCATAGGCCTATACAATTCTATAGCCTATAGAGGATACTGCTAACACTATGGGGGAAAATTAGGCAGAGCTGAACTGGGACCTGAATGGTGCTGGAAGTAGGACCAGGTGGAGCAAAATTATAGATGTGGTATAACAGGATTAAGATACAGGGTCCTGAAACAAAAGAATCTTAATAAAGTAAGGAAAGTACCACAAAATACTGTCAAAGATCTTTCTTAATTCCTGGGACGAATGGATCAAGCTTATACAGACGGGCCCTGAAAACATGACATTTATAGGACAAAGTACCGCAGACATGCAAAAACCGTACAAAAACTAGGCAGGGCTTTCAGTATGAATCCTTCTCAACATATGGACATTGCTTTCAAGGTTTATAAGAGCAAGGAACAAATGTGAAACAAGAAAATTGGAATGCTGTCTTTTTGGTTAAAGTCCTGGGAGTTGAGACAGAAGTTCTGGGAGGTGAGACAGAGTTT
Source organism: Glis glis (assembly GCA_004027185.1). Taxonomy (NCBI): domain Eukaryota; kingdom Metazoa; phylum Chordata; class Mammalia; order Rodentia; family Gliridae; genus Glis; species Glis glis. Next base: position 13,685 of record PVJS01035889.1, on the reverse strand, counting down.
GCTGAGAAGAAATGACAACCCAGAAGAGGGAGCATTTCCTGAAAAAAAAAAAATAAACAATGCACCTACTGTAAGCAGGAAGATCAATGGAAAAAGTATGTCCTAAAAAGTCATAGTCATAGCAAAACAGATTAAAAAAAACCTGCTCCCCAGACCATGGGAAGGGACAGATGTTCCAAGGACTTTTTTTTTTGTGTGTGGTATCAGGGATTGAACCCAGGGGCGTTCTACCTCCGCGCTACACCCCCGGCCCTATTTTTTAGACTTTATTTTGAAACCGGGTCTCACAAAGTTGCGGAGGGCCTCACTAAGGAGAGAGACAGAGAGAGAGAGAGAGAGAGAGCACTGAGGCTGGCCGCGAACCCGGATCCTCCAGTCTCTGCCTCCCAAAGTACTGGGTTTACAAGCGTGCGCCACCATGCCCGGCTTTCCAAGGGCGTTTGAAGAAGCCAGAGGTTCTCACAGATTTGAGACATCCTATGTGTATGTCCTCTTGGGAGGCACACACACAACTGATGGGGAATAGGCTCATTGATATTTAGTACCAAGTATGTGGCATTAATTTCCATCAAATATCAAACTGGGGAAAAGGAAATATACCACCATCTCCATGACAAGAGTATTGGGAGTTACCCAAGATAGATTTGTTCTTCTACTAACCTGAATACTCAACTGAGGGCATGTTTTTAAAACACAGTTTTCTGCATGTGCCAGAGTATCTGATTCCCCTTCTCAGATGGGGCTTACTTTGTAACTCAAATGTTTAAGTTACCTTTTTTCCCCTGGGAAAACTGGAAACACAGGTTCCTTCCACACACTCCTTGCAGATGGCTCTCTTGAGGCTGAAATAAAAAGTTCCAGAGCTGCTTCTTCCAAAAATCTAGAGAAGATAAGACCCAAAGTCTGGGGAAACAGCATACAAAGTAAAGCAAGTATATTTATACAACTATTAAATTATATTAAAGGAACAGCATGGGATCTCCAACCGAAAACAATACCGAGTTAAACAAGAAGCCCAAGAGGGCATCCAGCCAGGTTTTCAGAAAGATTTAAAATGCAATTTGATTATACCCTTCCAGCCTCCTTAAAATACTTCAATTCTTCAATTTAAAAGAGCTTCATTTTTATGGATGCAGATTTGTGAAGGATATTTATCTAGTGGCCCTTATAGTTTAACAAATGTCCCCATATTATAAGAACAGTTCTCAGCATTAGACCTAAAGAATGTCTTCTTCTGTATACCTTTGGAAGAACAATTTCAGCTTTTATTTACTTTTTAATGGCAAGACCCCAGTACTAGGGTTACAAAATAATTTTGTTGGACTGTGCTCTCCTAGGGATCCAAAAACTCTACCACCCTATTTGGACAAGCTCTGGCTAAAGACTTATATTAACTTGGATTAGCAGAAAGGTTGTTATTGTACTGTTTGGTAACTTACTGAATTCTGGTTTTACTTATGAACTGTGTCTATTCTGCTCATCACAAGAGTAACAGTAACATTAAAAAAGGAAAATCAAATGGTCATTTGATTAAAAAACCTTGTAATGATGGATCCCCTACTGCTTCAGGTAAACTTACCTGATTTTATACCTGCATATTCTGAGGAGGACTATTAACAGTCAGAGAACTGGGGTTTTACAGAAGATTCCCAAGGATGGAAACAGAGTGCTTGGGGAATAATACTGACCTCAGAAGCTCTTATGCACACAATACTAAAGCAAATTCACCACTATAGTAGACATGCCACTTCACAGTGGATTTAAAAATAAGTGACTGCTCCCTGTGTCCACTGGTAGTGGATTCTACTACATGGGGCTGCTTCATTTATGCCAAAACCAGTCCTATAATAGCTCCACATCCTGACGATGGAAACTCAAGACTGAATTAAGTATCCTAACAAAGAGTGTCAAATAAACTTCACTCAAATGCCCTGAGCCCCAGGCAACTACTAGCACTTGTGGATTTTAGTAGGCACCATTTCTGGATGGGTGGAAACCTGTCCTAGCCAGACAGAAGAAGGAACTAAAGTAGTTCAGATACTGCTAAAAGAAATGATACCAAGATATGGATTACCACAAAGCATACACAGTGGTAATTGTCCTGCTTTCACTTCACAAGTCACACAACAGGTATCTAAAGCTATGGGCATTCAACATTTGTCTTGGAGGCCCCAGTCAACAGGGAGAACTGAAAAGACGAATTATGCCTTAAAAAAAGACACTTGCATGAAGAATGACATCTGACTTGAAATGACATTTTGCTCATTTCCCTACTACAAATTCAGGTGGCTCCCCAAAGCAAAGTAAAATTAAGTCCTTTGAAATTTCATATGGATGACCATGTCAGCCTCATCCACAGAACAGATGTTGGATTTTGCCTTTTAAAAACATCTTCTCAAGCCAGGCGTGGTGGCGCACACTTGTAATCCCAGTACTTGGGAGGCAGAGACCAGAGGATCTGGGTTCGCGGCCAGCCTCAGCTACTTAGTGAGACCCTGTTTCAAAATAAAGAATAAAAATTAGGGTTGGGTTTATAGCTCAGAGGTAGAATCCCCCTGGGTTCAATCCCCAATACCACACACACACAAAAAAATCTTCTCAAGCGCTTTGTAAGTCTTTGGGGTTTCACTAATTTCTATACATAAGTTTGTTTCCCATAGTAGCTATCAAATGTCGCATTTCACAACTTCCATCCTACTGATGGAAAGTTTTTAAAGATGTTGGGAAGAACACTCTGGACTATCAGATCACCATCAAATAGACAGGATCCTGTGGTGTGTCTTTAATGACCCATTCTTCTGTTAAATTGGCAGATACTAGGTCATGGATACGGCTTCCTCAAATTTAGGCAGTGCCTGATGAATCTGTGACCAAGACCACTGGACAGCACACTCGCATCCAACCAGAAGTTGTTGTTCTAGAGGGGGAAAGGGAAGTGAAAAGATAAGTCAAACACCTTAATTTAATTTGAAATGAAGACAGATGTGTGCCCCATCTTTGTAACTTATATTCTTGCTTGACTGGCAGTGATTTTTTGTTGGTTTATGTTCTTCTGTGTATTTCCAGATGGCTGGAACCATTTGAATTGTAGCTACCTGCTTCATGGAATAGATGCAACCTAATTTTCTACAGCTTAACATGTGCAGGCTTCTTGCCCTTTGTATTTTCTTTGCTCTGTCTTGGAATAACAGTGCTATGACTAGGATTTCCCACACCCCAAGTAAATCAGGAAACTTAAGTCAATGTAGGATATACATCTAATACTCTCATCAGTTTAGTTTCATAGTACCTCTTCATGGTCCCAGTAATATAATTTAACTCTGTACCACTCTTTCATAAAACCCTATCACAAACCAGATAAAGTGATATAATATACATCTTGTTAAGCTGTCTAAAACCCCACCTTGCTTTTTCCTATCACCTACTGTACTATTACTGAGATACAGAATATACAATGAAAAACAAAAATGTTCCTTCCCTGTCCATAAAGAAATAAACTGGCTGTTTAACAGTGTAGGGATTTAAAAGCACAAGATATTTATCACATCATGAGGATTTTTCCTGTGCAGAGCCTGCATCATAGAACTATCTGAGAGGTCAACATATGGGCTCAAATACTATATTTCTGCTATGTAAGGCATTTCATGGAGTAAAAGCAACTGAAAATGAAGAATACGGTGACCCACCAAATGCATGTACTGTTAATAAGTCTCATGACTTAAGTCTCTCACAGGTATTACACAAAATAGAGAATGAGGGTCCTAGGCTCTAAAGCCTCCTTTAACTGAACTAGAGACTATCTCTGATGTGCTCCTGAAAAATGATCAGATCAATTAATGAAATTTGTCTGGAATCATATGTACTCCTACTGGGTGTACTTTTCTTTGTGAAAAAGTACCAAATGGGTATCCAATGGCTTATTCCTGTCCATAAAGCTGGAGAATAACTAGAACATGTTTATGGGGTTACTTGGCTACCGTTTTCCATGTTCCTTTGGGAACCAAATATTGGCCATATATCTTGCTCATTTTGCTAAATCTCTCCTAGAAACTATGAAGTTGTACTTTTCTGTGGTAACAAAGTGTAGGAGACTTTTTAAAGCAGTGGGATTATGTTGTAGAAAAATACTGGGGAATATTAGGAAGGAAGCTGATCAGTGTTTGCTATCTTTGTTTGCTAACTGGTACTTATGGTACTTATGTGGGAGGCTACTACCCTCCCACAGATGCTAGGAGATACAGCAGGACCTATCTCTTTTGATGATCGCATTTCAAAGAGATGGTTCTAAGGTACATTGTTGGGTTTTAAAACTGGCAGGAACTTGGCAGAGGATTTAGAGAGAAAGTGTCTATAATTTACAGGGAAATGCTTAAGCGGGTATGGGGCCTACTGTCAGGACAATTTACTTCTAAAGTTTAGTCAAGCTTACAGAAATGTTAAATCTGTCTTGATCAAGAAATATAATAAATATTATGTTAATAAGCTATGAATAAGTACAATAAGATATGATAGGATAACTGTGAGTCATAGTTTATTGCTTATAATGAACTTAATCTAATTTTATACATTTGAAATCCACAAAAGTATGAGAAGTTTTATACATTTACCTAAGTTGTTTCACTATTTAGATAAAGACTACTGCATATACTAAGTGATAACTCATGATACATATTAGATATGTATTTTTTATGTTAAAACTTTTGCATACTTGCTTGACCACCTGTTAGAAAATTTGGAGAAAATCTGTTATATACCCAACAATGATAGAAAAAAAAACTAAGCAATTTTGTTATAGTAGAAACATCTATAGTTCAAGTATAAATGACTCTGTATTAAATATCTTAATGAGTCAGAAATTATCAGTGGTAACTCCTCATTGATTTTAGCTATGTTTATCTCTATAAAGTGGAAAGAGTATTCCTAAATGAGTGAATGCATGAAATTTTCTTAGTAGTTCACATTTGTGATATCCCTCCTACATGCAAATAACTAATTCCTAAATTTAGGAATGCGTGTTTCATTTGGCAGTGAAATTTCATCCTTGTGTCAGAGAAGTGCTTGCTCTTTCTTCTTCCCCAGTTACCATCCCTTTAGAAGCTAAATATTACTTGGAGTGAAGCCCACCAACGAATAGAAGGAAGTTTGCAATTTGCTATACTTTTCAGCCCTTATTAGAATAATCTTCTACAGTAAGTGTGACTGTAAACCATTATTTGTAAGTTCAGAAAAATAGATAATCTAAACATGTCAATCAAAGAAAAATTTAGCCCTGTCATTGTTTGATGAAAGAAAACAAACGACAGTGAGGCAAATCAGACCTAGTTAACCAGACTGTATGAATTAAGAAGTTGCGAGTCCTTAATGTTTCAAATAAATCACAATTTTTATTTCTTCCCTGGGCTCTCATACATTTCAATCAAGTAACTTCTCTTGAGAGGATGGGCATTAAAACAAAGTGGATCACCAGGTTTTGGTGGAAATAATCTCCTGGATGTAACCTTTTCCAACCAGGCTGGGGAAGCATTGTGATAAGAAGTCATGGAAAAGAACACTCTGCTTTCCATGTTAAGAGAGTGTTTCAAGAGAAGGGAAAAATTATCATAGCTTTAATCCTTGCATTATCATAGCTTTGCTAGTTTTAGTTTCATAGTTCAATATGACCTAGGAACTTCTATAACACATAGGGAATCTTTGCCTTAAGGCTCATTTTCTTTCTCTTGCCTTTTTTTTTTTTTTGGTATTGGGGATTGAATTCAGAGGCATACCACCTATCCTACTTCTGAGATATACCCTCAGCCTTTTTGTTGTTGTTTTTGAAACAGGATCTTGCTAAATTGCCAATCATAGCCTCAAACCTGTCTCAGCCTCCCAAGTACTGGGATGCCAGGCATGCACCACTGGTCAAGCCTGGTGTTTCTTAAAAGAAAATAAACACTTTTAATAAGTAGTCAGTGCTCAATACATTAAATAATCCTATAGGTTTGAAAAGGAAATATGTTTCACACTATTAATTATTTCAATCACTACCTTTATAAAACTACAAAACTTAAAAGTTGAGAAGGAATTTATTCAAACTTCTCTCAAGAAAAGGATCGGTGGATTATATGCATTTAGTGAAATATAATTATAAATTTTGTTACTTAGAGCTGAGTAATATTTAAGAAAAATGCTTTCATTAATCAATATTATAAATATTCTATTGCAATATCTATTTCTAGATATTAATATTTAAGCAAAAACATTTCTGATTTAGAAATAGTTTTTAAACTTTTTTAAGTGAAAGAAAGAAAGGAAAGAAGGAAGAGAGAATATCTCTGCTTTGCTCTATAGGTTCTCAATACTTTGTAACATATAGCAGCTCTAAAGGAAAATTCCAATTCATTATTCAGAGAAGATGGAAAGCATGCTATATTCTTAAATGTTGAACCTAATCTAAATGTATGTTGAGAATACAGAGTGAGCAGAATGATAGATCTTTATCATCAATTTTCATGTATCTTGGAAAGATACACACCTAGACAATTTTTGTCTTGGATAAAAATATTTAGTTTGCAAAGTGAACTTGGGAATAAAGCAGGCACATTTAGGAGGAGACTCGTGATATGCATCCAATTGGACTCACAGAGACAGAAGGAGAAATCAACACAGGGAAGGACAAAATGCATTTTATAGCAATTATCTGCAAAATGGCAGCAGCTGTTCCAGCTTTGGGATGATTGGAATTCTGAGAAGTCCAGAGAGAAACATATGGTGAAGTTCATCACAAAACCATTTGAAGCTATTATTGTTCATGTTATATCTTTATGTTATTCTCAGGGAAAGTTAATAGGTACATGGATTTTTCTTAGATACATCATGAATATGTGATTAGTCTTGGGTCCACAAACATTTAACTGTGTCAGAAATGAGTTGTGTCATAACAGATCTAGAAAAATGTAATTTTTCTCCATATGCAATAAAAATAAAACTACTTTAAAACTGCATAACATTTATGTGCTCTATTTTTACAGGGCACTAGGAGTTTATAGCAGTTACTTTTTTGACCATTCATGTAAAATTCAGTTAGTAAGATATCCCAAAGCTTTAGAAGTGACACAGCATCTCTTTTCTAATAGCTGCTCTGCATCAGGACAAAATAAAAAGTATCCATTAGCACCTCCCACTTATTGGTATGGGCCCATTATAATTTTAACACTTACAAAAGGAAGCGTTAATGGTGACATTTCAAAACACTGGTTTTGAAGAGAGGGGGTGACTTTATGGGAAAAAAATCAGAACAAATACCCTCTCATAGTTTGTGAAAAAGAAAAGCAACACAAACTAGAATTATCTTTCATTAGAAGAAGAAAATTATTAAATCAAAATTATTAAAATCAAAAGGTGAATTTTAGTTAAACTGATACGTGTGACATAATCAATTTCTATGCTTCAAGTTTTATGTATACAAAATGAGAAAAATAATAATATACACCCCATTAGTTGCTAAAAGAAAATATATTCAATGTTATTTTTTAAAATTGCAAAGTGCTTTATTATAACTGTTAGCAATCTAAAATCATATAAGTAAGCCTCAATAAACTAAGTAGCAGATGTTCAGCTAATGGATAATTACATCTATAGCTCTTTTACCTTAAATGTAGGATTGTAGGATGCTGATACAGCATGAAGTTTTACAAAGCCATATAAGTATTATATGCAGCATTTACTGAATAAATAGATTCTTCAGATTTAGAATAAGAACTGTAGAATTGAAAAGGTATACAGATAGATAGATAGATACATACATACATATATACATATAAATTCATCCATATCAATTCCCTCCCTTCCTTCATCTCTGATTTTACTTTTATTCTATAGAGGCTTGAAGACACTCACAAAATAATTCCCCGGGTGAAATTTGTAAAAGGGATGAAACCAGAGGACTGCGTAATTGCTCTTGCCAAGTTCTTGGGTGGTTTGTAAGAGTGTATGTGACTGAGAAGAAAGGGGAGGGGACTATCATTCACATGTGGTTTCACCCACAGGTCTGAGGGCCCTGGGATGGAGGGTAGCCCATTGTTCAGTTTCCACCAATCCCCCCTCCAGCACAGAACTCAGTGTCTCAATTGCTCCCGTAGCTCAAGGATGCTTAGCAAATGTCATACTTTTGGGTACACAGTCTAAAAAATGTCTCAAGAGAATATAGGCCTAAAAGGAGTTCCATGCTGCCCAAACTTGGTCAGTAAGAAGCTCTTGCCTGCCATGGTCCAGCACTTTCCATGGCCCCTGCTGAGCAGACTGAAAACCTCCAGGGAGAATATATCCCTGGTGAGACTGGGCATGGTGGCATACACTTGTAATCAGATTTTCAAGAAACATAGAGAATCTCATGCAACATCAATATAGTAACAAGTAAAAATGAAATAGTAACAATGAAAATTTTTAAAATTCCACCATGGAGCCAGGCATGATGGCTCATGTCTGTAATCCCAGTACTTAAGAGACTGATACAGGAGGATTGTAGGTTTGAGGCCAGCCTCAGCAATTTAGCAAGGCCCTATGCAACTTAGTGAGACCTTGTTTCAAAGTAAAAAAAAAAAAAACCCATAATGTTGTAACTCATTCATCTGTTGATGAACACCTAGATTGGTTCCATTATTTGGCTATTGTGAATTGTGCTGCTATAAACATGGATATGCATATATTACTATAATATTCTCATTTCAGTTACTTTGGAAAGACTACCCAGGAGTGGTATAGCTGGATCATACAGTGGATCCTTTCCCAATTTTATGAGGAATCTCCACACTGATCTCCATAGTGGCTGTATTTGCAATCCCACCAACAGTGCACAAGAGTTTCTATTTCCCCACATCTTTGCCAGCATTTATTGTTGGTTGACTTCTCATGGGATAGACACACAATGGAATTCTACTCAGCAATAAAGAAGAACAAATTTACGTTATTTGCAGGAAAATGGATGGACCTGGAGAACACTATTAGGTTAAGTGAGATTAGCCAGTCACAGAAAGTGAAGGGTCATATGTTTTCTCTCATATGCAGAAGTTAGGGAGTAATTGGGATACCAGAGGGACTTTGGATAATGGAAGAGAAACTCCAGTGGAGGTAGGGAGGTGGTTTAGGAGGAGGGGGTGGGAGAGGGAGAATCAAGAAAGGCATCACATCCATTGACATTATGTACATATGTGAGAATAACAATGTCAATCCCATTATCCTATATGGGGAAGGGGGGAGTGGGAAGGGAGCCGGGGGAAACTCACCAAGTGCTGTGTGCCTGTATGTCACTATCACTATGAACTACATTATGATGTGAGACTAATGCACCAATAGAAGTATTAAAAACAGTAAAAAATAAAATAGGTCTGTGGGTGTAGCTCAGAGGTAGAATGCCCCTGGGTACATTCCCCAGTATCACACACACACACACACACACACACACACACTACTACCACACATTTTGATCAGATTAAAAAAGCCAAAGGATAAAAAAATCATCAAAACAGTCAGAGGAAAATATATTGTATATTCAAAAAAACAAAAAATAATACTGACATCTGACTTTTTATCAGCAATTACAAAGGTCATAAAACAATTGAAAAATAATCCTAAAATGTTGAATTGTAAAAAAAGAAATAAAAAATCCTTTTTTCTAGAATTTTAAACAGTAAAAATCTCATTGAATATTGGGAATGAGTACTGTTTTCAGAAAAACACTGAGTACTTTTTTAATTAGCAGAGACTATACTAGAAAGATATCAAAGATAGTTCATCAAAGAGAAGGAAAATAATTTACTGAGAGAAAAACAAAAATAAGCCTACATATATTTTTCTGAGCATTAATAGTAATTTTCTGGGCATTAATAATGAATCAGGTATTACTAATATTCTATCTTCAAAATAAGAGAAGCTCCATGTAAAAACTGACCAAAAGACATTCCAGTATTGAGATAAGCTGTATAAGGTTACTTTCTAATTGTAAAATTCTTATAATTTATTCCATATACTAAAAATCAGAAATTGACTGTGACAGCATGTTATCCTTATGCACAGATGAAGAAGTAGGGCAGAAAGCTAGTAAGAGAATTGCAAAATATTTTATACCAACTTACTAATTGGTGAGATGAGAATTAAGATTTTTCTTCTTCCTATTAATTCATTGATAAATGATTCACTGATAGCTGATTGCTAGGCATGATCAAACTGTGCCCTTATGTTATCACTAAGTATAACATATTTTTGTATAATTTTTCAAAGTTGTTTCATTTTCGCAATTTATTTCATCCTGGAATTACAGTATACTATAATCCCAACATTTGAGAGGCATTTGAAAGTTTTCCCATGTTTATGGTAACAGGAAGAGATCAAGATTTAAACCCAGAAATACTGATTCCCTGTTCCAAAATCATTTTTGTCCTCTCTCAAAATAGGAGAGTAAAAAGCAAAAAGGAAATGAAGTACAAGATTGAGTTATTTGGTTTATGTGTCTGAGATAATCTGAAATATCTCATTTGGTGTGACAATATATATTCCTATTTCTACAACTTCCTATCTTCACCCTTTGAATCCACAGTTCTGCTTGAATAGTTTCAAAGAACATTAGAGTTTACGTCAATACCAGAAGAATTCCAAACATAATTTGTCAAAAGAAGATAGGCGATTTTCTTTTAGAAAACTGTTCTTAATTGCTGTCTCATTTTGTGTATGACATTATATCTGTATCTGAAGAAATTCTCATTCCCTCACAAGAACATGCAAACCATCATCTCTTATGATGTCTCAGCTTTTTAATTTCCTTAAGAAGATACAGTAAAAGGATTTTTCTTGTTCCTTGTAGTTGTGAATATATGCATGTTATTATTCTGTCAGAACTTTATAAAGTCCACTTTTATTATAAGTTAAAATGTATCAAGCATTGAATGGAGATTATCTTTATTAAATGGTCATTGTACCATTTGATGACAAGGAGCAGAGAAGTTAATACTTTAACTACTGAGCAGTTACTACAATAAATAGTTATATGAAAGGTAAGTATCGAATGACGAGTATAGAATATAACACTGTAAGAATACAAACTCTGAGTTTGACTCCTTTTTGATAAAAATGGAAAATTGTGGAACTTTGAATGGCTTTTGCCAGAGATAGAAGGAAAATTGCATCAAATATATAGACAACTTGATATTTTCACACTTCTTTTATGTGTTATTTTAATTTCCTTGATATTTTAGTCAGTCCCTGCTAATCTGTGGCTTCTGATTTTAGGTCTTCACATAGCTCAAATTTGGTGACTCTCTATTTTTCCTCTGACAGTTTTCCCTGATCAGCACATAGACACATCCTTACACATAGGCTACATTATAGTATCAGGGTAGAATTTTATTTTCCCACTTTGAGGTTTACATAGTGCTTCACAAACCAGGCACTACTACAAATTATTGGATCATGCATTTATTCCAATATAAGAAGCACATTAAAAGAAAACTTAAAACCCCTTCATATGAGTACATTAACAAAACTCTATACATTCGCCATCTCTCAGGAAATAGAAGGTCAATCTGAAACTTTGCAAGTCATGTCCCTATATGACAGATTTCATCACAAGACATAGGATATGATCTCAAATACTGACTGACAACATTTTTCAAATAAAATGAAAATATACAAAATTAATTGTTTAGGTTAACTAAAGTTGACAGGGTTTATGAGGCAAAGAAAAAATCAGTAATTTAAATCTGTACCTGGGCTCCTAGCAAGTTCAATGGACATGTCCAATAGTAAGTGTGCATTAAATTATTACAGCAATGAATATTAAAAAAACTGAATAGTAAAGAACATAAATTAGTTTTATGTATAATAGTAAAGCACAAAGAAACCAAAACCTATTTTTAATTGTTTGTCTATTGTTTTATGAAACTATACATAGTCTATGGTAAAGAAAGTTCATTTCGGAACTAGTTACAAAGAACAAGAAATCATCTCCTTTTAAAATAATAGATATATAATTTCTCAAGCTGAAAAATAAAAAATTACTAATGTACTGTAGAGAAAAGTTCTCAAAAAGAATTAAACATTAAAATTATAGAATGAAAGGATAAATCATTTACAGTCAGAAATCATTAAACACTCAATCCTTGTTTTTAAAATTATCCTATAAGTAGTTAATATCTAAATGATGTTTATGTGCAGATTATCTTTATAAATAAACAGAAATATAAAACATACATGTCTGAAAAGTCTGGTGGCCAGTGCAAGTCTGTACAAGTATTGTAAAAAAAATCAACAAATGTCATTTATATTACTTGATTTGAGCTTTTTGAGAAAAAAAATCATGCAATACTTATTTTTATAAGTATTATTTTAATTTATTGCCATAATTTTGCTACTCTCAAATAGAATTAGAAGTATGGCTTAAAAATCTACATGGTATTTTAGATTTGACTTCATGTAAAAACATAGATTATATATTATGTTTATTAATTTATAGATATATGATATCATGGCTTTTTGGCATGCCAGAAGTTATGATGGAATACTATTTCTGGAAAATTCTGTATGTTGGATTTAATAAAATAAATATCACTAGGTGTGGTGGCATGTACCTGTGATCTCAGCCACTTGCTGAGGCAGGTGTATCGTGAATTCAAGACCAGTCTGGTCAACTTAGTGAGACCCTGTTTCAAAATTTAAAAAAGGATGGGGATGTATCTCAGTGGTAGAGCACCCCTGGGTTCAATCTCAAACATTGTAAAAACAAAACAAAACAACAAAACTATGAATATGTTAGATAAGTCTTACATGTAAAATATCTTTGACATGCATGTACATGTGTTGCAATCATGTCTGAAAGGTACAAAATATATGTTTACCAATAAGCTTATATATTTAATGTACATATCCTATAGTATGAATCAAATTATCACAGCAGTATTCAGCCAATAAAAGTAAGAAAGAAAACACAAATTATTTGCTAAATGTCTGGCACTCAGAAGATAAGAGTTGTGTAGTATTATCCTTAACACAAAGCCCACATTTGCTTAGAAGTAAAGCATTAAGGAGGGATTGGCTTAAATTAAATGCTCTAGCTATTAAAATAAATGAGTTGGAAATGAGTTTAAAGAAGCTTCATTCAAGCCAGCTTGCGAAATATAGACAATGAATTCTGTTACCTCTGCTAAAGGGCAATCCAGACAGCTTGGCCATAGGCAGTGCTGCAGAGAAACCAAAATGGTCTACTAGATTTTAAATTATAGATGAGCAGATTTTGTATGTATATGTGTGTGCATATGGATAGATAGAGATAAAGATATGGTATGATTTGCTTTCATTGTAATCTAATTTTAAGTTGCTAAGCCTGTTGTAGTCATTATGCTACACAAAAACAAAATAAGAAAAGAGTAATAAGTCATGTTCTTGTCTTCACCTAATCTTAGGGAATTTACCAATTTAGGACAGCAGAACAATAAACAGATGATCAAAAAATCACTGTAGTTTTAATAAGAGGAATTTATAACATATTCTGAGAGCACCAAAAATAAGTGATTTAAAACCAAATGATAGACTGAATAATTAGATCAAAAGATTTTTTTTTAATTTTTATTAGTGCATTGCAAACAGACATCTTGAAGGATTTCAGAGTGGTAGACATATACATGCACTCATTGGTCAATTAGCCCTCCCCAATTCCC
>PVJS01035888.1:0-20747 GCA_004027185.1 Glis glis | reverse complement strand
CCTCCTCCTCCTCCTCCTCCTCCTCCTCCTCCTTCTTTCTCTCTCTCTCTCTCTCTCTCTCTCTCTCTCTCTCTGTATTGGGGATTGAATCCAGGTACATTCTATATCTCAGCTACACCTTCACCCATTCTTATTTTCTATTTTGAAACAGGGTTTCACTAAATTGTTGAAGCTGGCTTTGAACCTACAATCCTCCTGTCTCAGCTTTCCAAATACTAGAATTACAGGCGTGCGCCACCACTCCTGGCTGAAATGTTCTTTATTTGCCTTGGTCATTCTGATATTTGCTTTGTCCCTTGGCCTCTTGTGACTCCTGTAAAAAGATTAAACTCTTCAGAAAGCTATCTGGGCAGTGTTTTCCCCTGACTATTCAGTGATTCTTCTACAAATCAGGGACTATTTTAGGTATAAATCACAGTGTGATGGATGACCAAGAGTTAACTCAAGAGATTGTGAAAAAATTCTGCCATTACTTAGTTTTATTTATTTATTTTTTCTTTATGACATTACTTATGTTTTAAACTACAGCTGTTAAGGTCCAACATAGATTTTCTGGGCATTAAGCATTTGGTTAAGTGTTTCAACATCAACTGATATGTTGGATAATGCACTTTAAATTCAGTACAAATAGCATATTTAAACAGCTACGCATCATTTAATATTCCCAGGCATGGAACAGAAAAAAGATGCTTCTGCTTTTTTCCCCCTCTTCCGTTTTCTCCCTCCATGAGATGGAGCAGAATCTGTAAACACAAACAATAAGGAACTAGCTTTAAAACAAATAGTTGGTTGCAATAACTGCAATCTGGGAGGAACGGCTGACCTTTCCTGGCATACAGTTTGCTTTGCCTGAGGAGATTCGATTTTTCAATGTGATCATCTTCTTGGGTAAATCTCCTTTTTTGGAGAGCATTTTTATTCTTGCGGGCTGTCAACTCTTGCCTTGCTCCTCCTGCCCTTGTTTCTCTTTCACTGCAAATTGAAAATATCCTACTCTAAGCACTTCATTTCTAGTGTCATTTTAGCCCAAGCTGGTGGAGGCCAGATATGCCCAATGAATGAGAATGACCACAGGCCAAACCTGCCCCTGCCCCCGCGACCAGGGCCTCTGCAGGCTGGCCAGAGAGGGCCTTCTATGTATTACTGCTCAGTGTAAAGAGATCAATGGCCCACAGCCACACAGTCCTCACTGTTAAGACTTTAAAATTCCCCTTTTAAAATGAAAGAAGCTGAGCCGGGTGTGGTGGCGCATGCTTTTAATCCCAGTACTTGGGAGGCTGAGACAGGAGGATCGCAGGTTCAAGGCCAGCCTCAGCTACTTAGTGAGGCCCTCCATAACCTAGTGAGACCCTGTTTCAAAATAAAGGATGAAAAATAGGGCTAGGGATGTAGCTCAAAATAAATAAATAAATAAATAAATAAATAATAAAAATGTAAGAAGCTATGCTTGTTTCAATATCATTACTTTGAAATGAGATGTTTAAGACCACGGGAGAATTAAAGAGGGGCTCAGAAATATCAAAGATTTGGTAATGTCAAAATATAAGGACAGTCTTATAAGGTGAATACCTTTTTCTTTTTGGTACTGAGGATTGAACCCAGGGGCATTCTACCTCTGAGCCACACCCCTAGCACTATTTTATTTGAAGTACTAGGGATTGGACTCAAGGGCATTCTACCTTCGAGCTATACCCCCAGCTCTATTTCTTTTATTCTTTATTTTGAAACAGGGTCTCACCAAGTTGTGGAGGGCCTCACTAAGTCGCTGAGGCTGGCCAAGGCCTGCGATCCTGCTGTCTCAGCCTCCCAAATACTGGGATTACAAGCATGCGCTACCATGCCTGGTCTATTTTATTTTATATTTTGAAATGAGGTCTTGCTAAGTTGCTGAGAGTCTCTCTAAATTGCTGAGGCTGGCCTTGAACCTGTGATCCTCTTATCTCAGCCTCCCAAGTACTAGAATTACAGATGTGTGCCAGCTGAATACCTTTTCAAATGGTTTCTTTGAAGAATTCATCTTTATTTCCAAACCAAGGCAGTGTTGCCACGATTGTAGGCAAAGTCAGCACATGGGAGGGAGATGAAATGGAGAGGAAGACCCACTACTGAAGCCACACTGTGGGCCTGGAATGTTAGGACCAGACACTGGGCCAAGGATTCCATTAGGTTTGTCCACCTGCAGACACCTGTCACTATCGGATGGCGGACACTGATTTGTTCAAAGGGTGGTCATCATACCAGGTGCCTTCTTAGGATTCCTTCTACTCTATACCTCTCTGATTTCTGCTTTTTGTTTAACTTGACTGGTTGATTATAAAAGTTTGAGTTTAATCACTTTGCTCTTGAGAAAATAGGCCAGATCTCTTATGGAAAATACTTAGGTAGGAGCAAATACAGAAGTATTTGCATAAAGTTATTCTTTGCAGACACATGGGATGAAAGAGGCACTGGTACCTGCCTTTCGTTGATCACCTAGGCCAGGTGCTTACCATTCATCATCCTATTTGCTGCTAGAGGCAACTTGGAAACATTCAGGTATTTTATTGATGAGAAGCAGAAGCTCAGAGAGGTTGACTGACTTCATGAAGACCCCTTTGTGGTAAGAGGCAGCGATTATATTTAAACCAAGTCTAACTCAAGAGCGTGTGCTCTGTGCAGCTGATATTGCAGTGGAGGAAGAAACAAAGTGACATGAATGGTTGGACCTGGAGATGTCAGTGACAAGGTGGGCATCTGGGAAAACTTCCTTGAGGGAAGAGAAGGCTAGTACAGACTTGAAGGACGGGTAGGACTCAGGGAAAGACATGGGGGTTGGGGAAAAGGGGCAGAGGGCTAGGCTGTAGGCTGCAAAATGAGCACACACACGAGATAGAGGGGAATGAGCTGTTCAAAAAGGGCAGAAAATTCAGTGTGACTCAAATGTAGGCGACGGGGAAGGGAAGGGCGTGTGCATGGAATGATAAGACAGAGAAGGTGGACAAGGGCTCAAACTGCACAGTGCAGCATGGAGTTCAGGTCCAAGTGGCTCACACTGTCAGTGATGTGAGTTCAGAGGAGGGAGAAAGCCACGTGAGCATTTGCTCTTGGAGTCATCTTTGTGGAGGGGAGTCTATGCCGACATTGCCTCTCCCTGGCTCTGTCTCCATGAGTGATCTTTGAACACATGGGTCTGTGTGTAGCAGAGCACGTAGCGAGCCAGCTAGTGGATCAAGGGATATCTTGTCATTCCTCCAGTTCATGGTTATCTCGTCCCTTAGCCAGCGTAGCTGCCAGAGACCCCAGAGGAGTCTGAAAGGGTCTCCCACTCATGGGCTTATCAAGCAAAGCAGCTCAGGGGCTGTGTGCAAGAAAGACAAGATAGCAGGCTTCTAACTGGGAAGGAAGGAAATGAGAGGGCGAAGCAAAACAAAACGAAAAACTATGTGTTGGGTATGTGTACATATATGTATATGTTATATATTTATATTATATCTTCTTAGCTGGACCTTACTATTTAGCTAGGTACCTTTATTAAGGAAATAATTTTTTTTGTGTGTGTGTGGTACTGGAGGTTGGACCCAGGGGCATTCTACCTCTGAGCTACACCCCCAGCCCTATTTTATTCTTTATTTTGAAACAGGGTCTCACTAAGTTGCAGAGGCTGGACATGAACCTGTGATCAGCCTTCCAAGTACTGGGATTATAAACGTGCGCCACCACGCCCGGTGGAAAGAAACTCTTTATTAAAGAAAAATTGATATTAGGATTGAGGTGATACATTTCTTCACTCTCATTGAACAGAGCTGATTTCAGAGAAATAGGACATGTGGTGTCAGATGGGTTTGCAGGGTTTGGGTCTGAGTACACAGGCAGATATCTTCATGGGGTTTCCAAGGAAGGCTTAGGAAGTAGGCAGCCTGTTTGGCAAACAGGTATCTCATCTTGTCCCAGGAGTGAAGGACTCACAGCACACACAGAGGTTATTATTATTATTATTATTATTATTATTTTGCGGTACCGGGGATTGAACCCAGGGGCATTCTACCTCTGAGCTACACCCCCTGCCCTATTTTTAATACTTTATTTTGAAACCGGGTCTCACGAAGTTGCGGAGGGCCTCACTAAGTAGCTGAGGCTGGCTGCGAACCCGGATCCTCCGGTCTCTGCCTCCCAAGTACTGGGATTAAAAGCGTGCGCCACCACGCCTGGCTACACAGAGGTTATTATTACACTGGTTGTTGAGAAATTTCGCAGGCTCTGATTTGACTTGTGCGTGTGTGCCTGTGTAGTAGTGGGGCAGAGTAGAAAGTAGTAGATTTAGCAGTTGGATCTAGGTTAAAATTAATTAATTTATTTAACACATATGAATTAGGCACTTATTAGATACTAATCCCTGTGTTGGATGTGGAGGCTAAACTAGAAAACAAGAGAGAAAATGTCCCTCCTTCATTGGACTCGCATTACCTTTCCAAAAAATTTTAAATGCCAGGCATGGTGGCACATGCTTGTAATCCCAGTACTTTGGGAGGTGGAGACCTGAGGATCCAGGTTCGCAGCCAGCCTCAGCTCTCTCTCTCTCTCTCTCTCTCTCTCCCTGTCTCTCTCTCTCTCTCTCTCTACTTAGTGAGAAAACCTTCTCTGCAACTTCGTAAGACCCGGTTTCAAAATAAAGTGTAAAAAAAAATAGGGCCGGGGGTGTAGTGCGGAGGTAGAACGCCCCTGGGTTCAATCCCCAGTACCAATAAATAAATAAATAAATAAATAAATAAATAAATAAAAATTTTTAAAACAATCTTTTGGTACGGGGGATTGAACTCAGGGGCATTCTACCTCCCAGTTACACTCCCGACCCTTTTTATTGTTTTGTTTTGAAACAGGGTCTCGCTAGGTTGCTGAGAGTCTTGCTATACTACTGAGGTTGACCTTGAACTGGAGATCCATCAGCCTCCCAGGCACTGGGATTACAGTTGTGTGCCACCACACCGGGCTGCTTCATCCCCTTTTGCTCTGCACATTCCATGTCATCTACGCAACACCAGTCACAGAAAACCTTCCCCAAAGAGGAGTCTATCACAGGGATTTGTATGCTATGGTCCCCAGTCCTAATCCGATCTAGTACCTACTTTTGTATAACCCAGAGATAAGGATGATTTTTACAGCCCGGTGTGGTGGTGCCTACCTGTAATCCCAGGACTCAGGAGGCTGAGGCAGGAAGATTGAAGGTTTGAGGGCAGCCTGGACAGTTAGAAAGACCTTGTCTCAAAATCAAACAAATAAAAAGATAAAAAGGCCTGGGGATATAGCTTGGGAATACAGCAGCCTGGGTTCAGTTTCTAGTACCACAATAAATAAAATAAAATAATACAACATGTTTTTTTATGTTTGTAAATGGCTGGGGGTGGGTAACAAAATAAAAAATAATATCCCATGATATAAAAATTATATAAGAGTAAAAATTCTTTGTTGATAAAGTTTTATTGGAAAACAGTCATGCCCCTTTGTTTATATATAGCCTATGGCTGCTTTTTCTCTTCGATGGCATTGCCGAGTGGCTGTGTCAGCAGCAACAAGGTCTGAAAAGTCTAAAATTTTTACCACCTGTCCTTTTATTTTATTTATTTATGTATTTTTAATTCTTTTTTGGTGGTATTGGAAATTGAACCCAGGGGCATTCTACCTCCGAGCTACATCTCAACCCATTTTATTTTATTTTTCGTTTTTGTTTTTGAAACAAAGTCTAGCTAGGTTGCCGAGAGTCTTGCTACATTGCTGAGGCTGGCCTTGAACCTGTGGTCCTCCTGTCTCAGCCTCCCAAGTACTGGGATTACAGGTGTGCACCACCACACCGGGCTCCACTTGGCCCTTTACAGACCTCTTGTCTGAAGTCTCTGCCCTTCTCAACATTCTTCGCCTGTTCCCTCCTATCCAGCTCTGCCTCCCCTCTGCCACGGGGACTGATCTTGTCAAGCAAAACACTACTTTCTATGTTGCCAGATGTAGGGATTTCCTGTTCCTTGATCTTCCCATGCTATTATACACCATTGGCGTTTCCCTTCTAATGTTTTTTCCTTCTGGTTTTCATGACGCCACATTTCATTTCTACTTAACCTTACTGCCCACAGTGCCAGCCCCCCATTGTCAGTAAGGCACAAGGTGTAGAAAGGCCCATCGTACTTGGGCAGCGTGTACTTGCCTCACCTGAGCCCCTGATGTCATCAACCCCTTCGTGGAATTGTCCCACATCTGCCTTCTTCCACCTCGGGCTCCCTCCCCACTGGCTCCCACATCCCCTAGCTCCTAGCCATACCCAAAGGGAAATGTGGATGCATGGTAGGGTGACTACTTGTGTCCTGTGGTTGGTGACCACTCCCAGATCTCTGCTCCCTTTTCCACTCAGGGACATATCTGGCCAAGAGGATAGACATGGAGTACAAAGTCAGGTAATTGTCTTGCTGCAACGCAATTCTCAGGAACATGAGCTCCAGAATAGAGGAAGAATGATAGCGTTCAGTAGGAAGGATTAAAACCCTTAGTTGTCTGACTTCTGGGGAGAAGCGTTTACAACACTGTGTGAAGGAATGCAACGTGAACGTCTGTACCCAGGCATTCTTTCTGTGTGCATGACTCCACTTCCACCTGTGCTGAGCCATACTTACAAGGAGGATGTCCACTCTTGGGAGAGGAAGTGTTTAATTTTCCCTGGGACATTCTCCAACCCTGCTGAATTGTCCGTTTGGATGGTCCAAGTGTCTCCCCAGGTTCAGTTATTGTTACCAATGGTGTTCCAGTTACAAACTTACATAGGTCTTAAGTGGCTTTCCCTGAATCCATATTCTAAATAATTTTATTTCTGTTTTTGTAAAATGATTTTTTGTGGTACTGGGGATTGAGCCCAGGGGCATTCTATCTCCAAGCTATACCCCCAGCCCTATTTTATTTTTACTTTGAAACAGGGTCTTGCTAGGATGATGAGTCTCACTACTTGCTGAGGCTGTCCTTGAACCTGTGGTCCTCCTGTATCACCCTCCCAAGTACTGGGATTACAAGTGTGTGCCACCACACCCAGCTAATTTTGTAAAACTCGAGGATGTTCAGGAATGCATATGTCATATTATCTTAGTAACTCCTATACTGTGTGCAGGGCAGGGTTTGTACTTGATATAAAACTAAAATTTTGGGTCTTGGGGTCTGAGTGAAGACTCTATGAAACCCCTAGTACAAATGAGTGTGTCACTTAAATGACATATCCCCCCCCCATTTTTTTAGTACTGGGGATTGAACCCAGGGGCATTCTACCTCCGAACCACACCCCACAACCCTATTTTATTTTTTACTTTGAAACAGGGTCTCCCTAAGTTGCTGAGGCTGTCCTCTAACCTTTGAACCTCCTGTTTCAGCTGCCCAAGTACTAGGTTACAGATGTGCACCACTACGCCTGGCTTATATTCTCTTTTGTAACCTATCTCTTAAAATAAACCTATGACCCTGATTACCTATGGACCTATGAACCCAATTGCCTTGGGTTGATAAATATGAATGCTATTATCACTAGGAGAGCTGGGATGGAGCCCTGGATTCTGTGGTTCACGGAGCACCACCTCTGAGGCCCAGGGTTGCACTAGGCTCCCCTTGGAGTCTTCCGGGATGCACCGTTCTCTTCTGATTGTCCCTCAGTGAGTTCTCTAGCAGCCCTTAGGAGTAGTGGGAGCTTTTTCTTTATTTACTTGCCTTCTCTGGGAAGCACCAAGTCATTTTGAGTTTTATTGTTTTCCTGTTTGGTCTGGTCATTTCATCTGGAAGGATTTCCTGGAGTAAACACCTCCCTCATCTCCTCCTGTCATTCTCAGGAGTGGATTTCCCCTCTCCCTGGACCACACTGGTGAAGAGCGGCTGCTGTCATCGCCTTATCAAATGTGGTGAACTGGTTACAGTCTCTGAATCTGGCATAGGATGGCTTTCTTTATTTCCAACAAAACTGTGCAGGAATTGAAGATTCTCCATGAAATCATGTCACTCTGAGAAAGCATCCAGTGGATTTCAGTTACTCATTGCACAGGTGGTTTTAATTAAGAGCTGCAAAGTGGAGAGGACTAATAATCTTTGGGGCTTGGAGGAGGGAGGGAAGAAGACAGCGGCATCATGTAAAGGCCAAGAGACTGATCTCAAGTTATGATATTAAGGGAATATCTTAACTCCAAGATTTGTTCTAGAAGAATCCTTAAAGGATCATGTATAATTTTAAAACATATTTTTAAAGTATACATTGAGTTTCCCCCAAAGAGCAATTTCATTAATTGTGGGTGTTAGAAGCTGGAATCATAATCCTTTGCTTATATTACAGAGCATGTTTCAACCAAAGTGTCTTCTTTATATCCCTCAGATTAAGGAATACTTTTTAAAAGCAATAAACCTGAAATAATTCCAAGGATGCTGTTGACATAATCTCTTCTTCAGATTCTATGAAGGTTCCAAGCCAGATCTGTTTATAATAATATCATCATTCACAAGTTTCCAAAGGCTTTTACTTTAAACTTTTTTTTAAAGAGTCAAAATATTAATTAGCCATTTCTCATGCTGTAGGGATGCTGTTATTCCAATAGAGGCAACCTAGATTGGGAAATGACAAATGTAGTGATATTATGGTGTCATCAAACTAAGATTAGAGGGATTTGTCTCAATTAGGAAATTAGGTGAGGAGGATACATAGATACCGTGTCGTGCTAATTGTTCTCAAAGTGTGAATGCAGCAAGGAGCACTTGCTTCCTGGCTTTTACTTTCCCCTTCCTCCTGACACCTGCCTTGATACTTTCCAAGACCCCCAAATTGCCTACTGTCTTCTACCTCAAGAAATGTTAAAGCTTTTTAAGATGGCGAGGTAGGGCAGAGGACGTGGAAACAGGAAGAGTTAAAAGAGGTCATCTGTATAAGGAATAGAAATAGGGACGATTAATAGATACAGAAAGAGATAACAGTGCAAGTCATACAAAACTTCAGCCCCAAGAGTGATCAAAGGACAAAGGATGAGGGAGCAGACCGTTGGGGTCAGGAAATTAGAAAGGCCCACTGATCTTTGGAATAGAAATTCAAATTAAGGATTGAAACTGGGAAAAAGACATTGGGTCCCCAAGACCCAATTCTGACCAATCACAAAAAAAGCAGATGGGGGACCACAAGAAGGAATAAAAGCTCACTGCCCAAGAACATCAATGGTTACTCCCTTTCAGGGACCCCTCCTCCCATGTAGGGGGGAGCTGTTTTTGTCTTCTATCTTTCCTTGGCGTAAAATAGATCTTTATACCCTATATCCACCCTTCTATACTCTGGCAATTAATTCTTTAGTTTCTCAGACAAGAATCTAATAAGAGGAGGAACTTTGCATCATTTTGGTACCGCAGGCAGGACAACAAGGGAAGGGACACAGCAAAGAAAAAATTTGGTTACAATGGCATAAAAGACATCCCTTACCTTGACATTTAAGGGAGGCTTACATGTCAAGCCTCCCTTACCCTCTTTCTCCATCTCCCTCTGCAGCCCCATATGCGTTTTATGCACGAGCCCTACAGAATTCGCATGATTCAGTAAATGAGCCATGCTATTTTTCAGTCTGTGGTTCTGGACATGCCTCCTGCTTCTTCCTGAAATGCTCTCGTACCCTTGGCCTGCTTTATCAATATTTGAGCTTCAGTTCAGTGGCCGCTGCTGTCGTTTGAATGA
Source organism: Glis glis (assembly GCA_004027185.1). NCBI lineage: Eukaryota > Metazoa > Chordata > Mammalia > Rodentia > Gliridae > Glis > Glis glis. Next base: position 11,053 of record PVJS01035888.1, on the reverse strand, counting down.
TGGCATCCTTTCCAAAATTCACGTAGAAATTTCATCCCCAGTCCTACCCTATTAAGAGGTGTGGTCATTGGGAAGTGATTGAGTCATGAGGGGAGTCATGAACGGGTTTACCACCCTTACAAAAGGGCTTGAGGTGGAAGGGAGAGCTCTGGCTTTCCATTTCTTCTGCCACGTGAGCACAACCCTCCTCCCCTCCGGAAGATGCAGCAACATGACTCCATCTTGGAAGCAGAGAGCAGCACTCACAGACACCAGTCATGCCAGTGCCCCAATTTTGGACTTCTCAGCATCCAGAATTGTGAGGTATAGATTTCTATTGTTTATAAATTGCCGGGTGTGGTGGCACATGCCTGTAATTCCAGTACTTGGGGGGGGGCTGATACAGGAGGATCACAGGTTCGAGACCAACCTCAGCAACTTAGACCCTGTTTCAAAATATTTTTTTTTAAAAGGTTGGGGGCGTGGCTCACAGGTAGAATGCTCCTGGGTTCAATCCCCAAAACCACAAGAAAAGCAAAAACAAAACCAAAAAATAATTTACCTAGTCTGTGCTATTATAATATAATATAATTGTGCTATTATAATATAATAGCACAAACAGAGACAGTCACCTTCTCAATAACGGCCTTTGTAACCCTCCCTCTCCATTCTGTGCCCCTTGTCATGCAGCTATGAGTTCCTTCTTGTCACTCCAAGACCTCCTAAATGTGTCATTATAGTCATAGGCGAATAATATTGCCATTTTTCATATATACTTGCTTTTCTTCTTTGCTGGACTATGTGTTTCTTGAGGGCAGGGATTGTATTTAATTAATTTTGGTGGTCCTACCATCTAGGATAATATCTGGCACATAGTAGGCACTCCTAAAATACAACGTATTTGCTGATTAATGAATTAAAATAATTCTACCAATTGACACATATTTCCTGAGCTGCTCCGTTTCCCACACTGTGCTGGTGCCATGGGGAACACAAGAGAGGCAATTATTTTTTCTGCTCTCGGGGACTTTATGGTTTAACCCGAAAGACAAGGCTGCCACACTTGAAACAATTAGTGCATTGTTTGCCGAGGAGTGCTCCACAGAACATGCATTGTGGGCGTGCTGTATCAGAAAGGGTTCTGTGGACAATTAAATTTGAAATGTTGCATATTACAACCTTCGTCTCAGAGATTTCAGGGTACGTGTGCACATAAATGCTCTGAGACATTTCGTGCTAAAGAAGCCTGTGTAAATTCTAAATTGCAAGTGACAAAAATGCCTTTTTTTTGTTAATAGGGTGACACCTATTAACTTCCCAAGGTTCTGAGAAATAAACATTTAGAGACTAGAAATAAGTATTAATCTGTGTGCATACAGTGATGTGCAAAGAAAGAGTCATTGTGGGTTTGAATAGGTAGGACAATATACTAGCAAGAGTCTAGTTTGGGAGGAATATAATTAAGGAATTTTTTTATAATCTAGATTTTCTTTGTGTGTGTGTGTGTGGGGGGGCGGTCCTGGGGATTGAACCAGGGACACTCTACCACTGAGTTACAACCCCAGCCCCTTTTTCTTTTTTATTTTGAGACAGGGTCTTGCTAAGTTGCCTCAGCTGGTCTCAAACTTGCGATCCTCCTGCCTTTGCCTTCCAAGTAGCTGGAATTACAGGTGTGTGCCACCACACTTGGCATAATCTGGATTTTTTTACATTGCATTTAATTGTCTGTTCCACACAGTGAGAACTGTTGCCTTCACCATGACCTGAACAAGGCTGGGTGACTTCTGCTGCCGCCAGAAGCTACGGACACCTACCATGTGCCAGGGTGCCAAGGGCTCTACTTCCCTCACTCCATGACAATGCTGGAGTTGAAGGTACTCTCAACCTTATTTCACAGAGCAGACACCTTGGGGTAGGAAGTAAATAGGCCCTTCCTGAAGTTATAAAACGGTGGGAGGCTGAGCCAGGTCTCATAGACCAGGTTTGATACCCAGACCCATACATTTAAACAATTAGTCTGTGTTGTACTGCATCCCAAAGAAGACAAGGTCATTCCTAGGGAAGAGGTAATGTGACAAAGTTTAGAGGCCGGTAATGTTTCTTTTGCATAGGTAAATGTGGTGATTAATGTTATGTATCAATTTTCTGGGCCACAGTGCTTAGATATTTGATCAAACATTCTAGATGTTTCTGCAGGGGTGTTTTTGGATGAGATTTACATGTAAGTCAGTTGACTCTAAGAAAAGCAGATTGCCCTGTATACTGTGGCTGGGTCTTATTCAATCAGGTGAAGGCCTAGATAGAACAAATGACTGTGTACCCGAGTAAGAATGGATTATCTGCTAGCAGATAATATTTGCACTTGAAGTATAACATTTGGCCTTCTCGGATCACTAGCCTGATAGCTAGTGTAGCTCAGAGGTAGAATGTCCCTGGGTTTAATACCAAGTGCTACAATAAGATAAATAAATAAATAAATAAACAAACAAACACATAAATGTTTCCTGGGATTACAGGTGCCAGTCATAGAGTTGTTAGTATGAAGGAGAGAGCAGGAACTGTTTCCACAAGGGGAAAGGCGTGGATGGAATGTAGCTCTAGAGGCAATGATCTACCATCCCATGGCCTGGCCATCCTGTGGCCAATACAGCAGTCCAGGCATGCCCTGCCACAGAGCAGCTCTCTAGGTCTTGAACTTCAGGTGGAGGCATTTGTATTTCTTCTTTTGAGATTTATCGATTTAATTTCCCATTTTCTGATTGGGTAATTTATTTTTTAATGTTTCATTTTTTGAGTTCTCTATATATTCTAGACATTAGTCCTCTATCAGAGGAGTAGCTGGTGAAGATCTTCTCCCATTCTGTAGGCTCTCTCTTTAGACTCTTGATTGTTTCCTTTGTTGTGCAGAAACTTTTGATGCTCTATCATTTATTGATTCTCAAGTTTATTTCCTCAGCATTGGGAGTATTACTGAGAAGTCTTTACCAGTGCCTGTATGTTGGAGAGCTGGTCCCATGTTTTCTCCTGGTAATGGCAAAGTTTCTGGTATAATTTCTAGGTCTTTGGTTCATATTGAGTTGCCTTTTGTATAGAGTGAGAGATAGGGGTCTAATTTCATTCATTTACATATGGAAATCCAGTTTTTCCAGCACAATTGTTGAAAAGGCTGTATTTTTAGCATATGGTTTTGGCTCTTTTGTCAAATATCAACTGGCTCTAAGTTTGAGAATTTGTTTCTGTATCTTCTATTCTATTCCACTGGTCTATGTGTTTGTTTTTATGCCAATATCATGCTGGTTTTTTTTTTTACTATTGATCTGTAGTATAATTCAGAATCAAGTATTTGTGATGCCTCAGCATAGCTCTTATTGATCAGAATTGTTTTGGTATTCTGGGTTTTTTATTCTTCCATCTGAATTTTAGGAACATTTTTTTTTCTAGCTCTGTGAAAAATGACATTGGTATTTGATAGGGATTGCATTGAATTGGTAGATCGCTTTTGGTAGTATGACCATTTTGACAAGATTTATTCTACCTACCCAAGAACATGGGAGGTCTTTCCATCTTCTAAGGTCTTCTTCAGTTTCCTTCTTTGATTATCATTTTTATATCTTATCAGGAATTGGTTTTCCAGCCGTGCTATATAGTCTGTTCAAAGCCCTTTGATTTACTCATTTAGTTTCTTCATTACTAAAATTTCCTATTCTAGCCCACCTTTACACAATTTATACATCTTTACATTCCGTTTCAGTTAGTGGACATATCAAGGCACATAATATGATCTCTGTTCTTAAGATGCTTGGAATCTTTATTAAACCAGTAAGAACTAAGAACCCAGACTCCTTGGAAACTAAGGAGTGTCTATGGTTCCAAAGGCCCTTTAGTTACATGAAGATCTGTGTTATCGTTCAAGCCCCAAATTGAGGAATTAGCCTTGATTCCTCCTTTTTCTTTACCCTTCTTAATCCCTTAGGCAAAACTTAACTGGTCTCACCTCCTGTTTTGAATCTGTCTTCTGTCAGTCAACTTCTTTGCCTCTCCACTGTGGACACCTGTGGAATTTCAGCTGCAATAAAAAATAATATAAGCTTCCTTTTGCCCAGCTGGATGGAAAAGGGAACACCTAAAACAAAGACTCCTGCATTGAGGCTTCTCTGAGGGAGGCTGTGGACACTTTGTTTATACAGATGGGGTGCTGCTCAGGGAAGGTTTTACTTTGATCTGATAAGAAATTGCAACTAAATAGAAGCTTTGATTATCCATTTAATCAAGCCGAAGGTGGGTCCTACTAAGACTAAATTTAACTATGCGTTTCTCCCTGTCCCTAGTGGTACATGTCTTCTTTTTTGAGATTTTCTTTCATCTTCTGGAAAGACAGTTTTATCGTCAAATTCTTTTTATCTAACTGAACTTGCCTTTAAGCATCTGCCTTGTAACCTTTGATCTCACTTCTTGAAAAAAGTGGGCGGAATCATGAAACACTGAAGTGGTGTTGATTTCTAGAACTTGCGCTTGCTTTTCTCTGCTTATGTTGCCAATGGCATCATCGATGCACTCGCCCTTCACTCTGAGCCTCCTTTCTTTTTTCTCCTAAACATATATGTCCTCCAAAGTTTTCGGAGTGGGAGAAAGCACTTCAATCTCTATTTCTTTCAGCATCCTGTATATGATTGAAATGACATTATATAAATATATATATATATATATGATTTTAAGTGATATATCAAAATTTTACATATTTCTGGGGTACCATGTGATGTGTTTTTTTTTTTTTTTTGCGGTACCGGGGATTGAACGCAGGGGCGTTCTACCTCCGCGCTACACCCCCGGCCCTATTTTTTATCCTTTATTTTGAAACCGGGTCTCACGAAGTTGCGGAGGACCTCACTAAGTAGAGAGAGAGAGAGAGAGACAGAGAGAGGGAGAGAGAGCAAGACAGCTGAGGCTGGCCGCGAACCCGGATCCTCCGGTCTCCGCCTCCCAAAGTACTGGGATTACAAGCGTGTGCCACCACGCCCGGCCCATGTGATGTTTTGATACATATATAATGTATCAGGGTAAACATAGCAATCTCCTCAGACAATGATCATTTCTTTATGGTGAAAAAATTCTTTTTGTTTTTTTTCTTCTGTACTGGTGAGTGAAACCAGGGACATTCTAACGGAGCCTCGCTAAGTTGCTGAGGCTAACCTCAAACCTGCAATCCTCCTGTCTCAGCCTCCCAAGTACTGGCATTACAGGAATGCACCACCATGCCCAGTTTCCTTCTAGCTAGCTATGTATATCTATCTATATCTGTATCTATATATCTATATATCTATATCTATATCTATATCTATATCTATATCTATATCTATAGATATCTACACTCATTATCTACAGTCACCCTATTGTGGAATAGAACAGCAGAGCTTCTTTCTCCTAACTATAACTTAGTATCCATTAACTAACCTTTCCCCATTTCCCTTCCCCATTAGATTTAGAAGAAAGAGTTGACAGGCTGGGCGTGGTGGCACACGCTTGTAATCTCAGTACTTTGGGAGGCGGAGACCGGAGGATCCGGGTTCGTGGCCAGCCTCAGCTCTCTCTCTCTCTCTCTCTCTCTCTCTCCTTAGTGAGACCCTCTGCAACTTCGAGAAACCCGGTTTCAAAATAAAGTATAAAAATAGGGCCGGGGGTGTAGCGCGGAGGTAGAACGCCCCTGGGTTCAACCCCTGGTACTGCAAAAAAAAAAAAAAAAAGAAGAAAGAGTTGAAAGATTTTAATTTTTGTCCCAACACTCTAGTCTACGTTGCCATCATTCTTCACCTGGATTGTTCGATGCCAGCTAACCGGTGTCTTTGCCTCACTCTTGCTTCACCACTCCCCACTACTCTGATATAAACGTATCAGAGTGACATTGTAAAACTCAGATGATATGAATCCCATCTGAAAACTCTGCCTGTCTTCCCACCAGTTCCAATGTTTCTGCTCATCCTGATTCTCTGACTTAGTCACGAGTCTCCTGATGTACTGGCCTCTCAATTCCTGGACCATCCCAAGCTCATTTGCACTGTAGGGTTTTGAGCCTTGATTTATTTTATATCTGTCTCCTTCTCGTTGTTTATATCTCATCTTAGTCATCATCTCTCTGGAAAGGCCTTTCCTGATCACCCTACTCACAGTGAATGCACCCCACTGCTTACCACCATCACCCCACTCTCTCAGTTTCCACTGTGGCCTTCGCCTCAATCCGAAATCAGTTAGTTTATAATTGATTTTCTGGTATATTCTCTCCAGCATCCCAGGAAGATTATACACTCTTGAGCCTGGAGACCTTGTCTGTCTGGTTTGCAGCTGTATGCCAAGCACCTAGCATAGTCCCTGGTACACAAATAAATATCTGTTGAATGAATGATTAGTTTCCTTGGCATGCTTCCTAATTGTATTCCTGTCATAAGCATATGTGTGCCGCTTAATTGAGGAGTTTGACCCTCATGATTGGTTCATCAGAATATACCAAACAAATGATGCCCGTGATTTATTGCTCAGGTGTTCGTATTTTTATGCAGTGGGTTGAATTAATCTTGAGCCTGGGCTGTCATAATGTATTAGGCTGAATATTTGGTGAACAAATCTGGCAGCCTCAAAGTACAAACTCTTTTGCGTACATCATGGGAATGTAGGAATGACAGCGGGGCCCGGGAAAGGGATGCTACTAACCGCAGCTCATAAATGTGGAGGCACCAGAGAATCAGGAAGCAGTCTTTCCTGGCTACCCTTCTCCCTTTCATCAGTCACATCAAAAGTCCTAACATTGTTCAGTACAGTGCCTCCTTTAGGGATAGACCTTGCTAGCCTAGGAGAACAAAGGCAACAATGACAAGAGTCTGTCTTCATGGCTTTCCCCAGTGTGGCTGGAATGTCATTTCAATAAAGCAGATTGCTTCTTAGGGAGACTGAGCTGAGACATTAATTCATGTGAAGGAAAAGAGGAGGTTAAATGTGGGGCTGTCAGTCTGAGCGATGCCCTTGCAAGACAGATGATACTATCTTCCCTTTCCAATAGCCTTCCTGGCATCTCATTTGCATGAGTTGTGAGATAGCACTCAGCTCTGACTCATTTGCAAATCTGGAAACATAAGGGACAGACTCCGAGGCCTCCATCAGTAAATCCAGAAAGTAGAACAAGGTTAAGTCTTCTCCTTTAGCGACAGGAATGATGTGCTGGTCACCTCCGGGATGGGAAAAAAGGACCTGTCAAGTTATACGGATATCTACTTCAGTAAATACTTTACAGCCCCTAAAATCAGTCAGATAAAGAAATTTGCTGTCACCAAATAAAAGGTGTCTGCAGAAGACTGCCCTTTAATGAATGAACAAAATTATTCCCATCGAGCAAAAGACCAATCAGCAGGGTTGACAGTCATGGCTTTGTGATATTTTTGGAATAGTAGCCAAAAGTATAGTTTCTCTCTCTCTCTCTCTCTCTCTCTCTCTCTCTCTCTCTCTCTCCCTCTCCCTGTTCCTCCCTCTGTTTTTCTCTCTCTCTCTTTCTCTTTCTTTCCTTCTCTCTCTCCTTTTTTTTTATATTTCCTCTTCCGCATTGGACTGCTGCCATATTTGTGGCATTCATTGCTTGAAATTAAAGGGAATGAAAAAGAAAACCAAAAACCAACAACTTGAATTTTTTCAAAGGAATACGCTTCAAGAGTACTCAGGAAATAAACAATAGTGTTGGAAGAATCCGAGGTGAGAAATGCAGAGTCAGGAATCAGGCCGGGAGACTAGGTAGGATTCCCTAGGTTGGGATTTGGAAAGGAGTCTGTTAGAAGCAATGCGATGTGGGCTTGGGCATTATAGGTCCCGGAACAAGCAGGAAAGAGGGAGGGTCTCCACCTTGATCTAGTCACTCAGGCTAATTTGGCCTAGGGGAAGGCAGTAAATAATGACGGGTAACTCTGAAGATTTTTTATGCTGCTTTTAGAATAGAATTTCAGAGGGGTGGCAGGACCCTGAAAAGGAAATGCCAGTCACCCTGAGAAAATAGGGTCTTAGTGAGCATGCAGAGTTCCCGCCTCACCTCCCAGCCTATCACTGCAGTGATCCTATGTGCCTGCGAGCACAGCGGTAGCGGAGGCTCAGTCAGTCTCATGGATTTCCTGCAGCTCTATCTGGGATGGGTCGGTTGCACAGAGAAAAGTACTCACGTAGGCGAGGGAAAGCTGGATCCTAAAAGACTTGGTGAAGAATGAGAAGCCACTCAGAGTAACCTATGACCGATGACCAAGCACCAGGAGACTGCGAGGCACCTTCAGAGGGAGGTAGCAAGGAGCACATAGTGACAGTGAGATGCAGTGTAGCCGGTGCTGGGGCATTAGCATTGTCGTGCTGGTCGTTCCAGCAGCCTGACTTCCAACTGTTTGAAGGCTTCCCTTGAGGGTAGGGACTCAGGCTACTGTTCCAGGCAGACCAGCAGTGCTAGAGAATTATGTCACCCTCGCCCACAGAAGCCACCCCTCAACCAGTAGATTTATGGGAGCTAATGTATGGCTGCCAAGCTTTCTTGCCTCAGGTAGGATAACTCAAAGGACTGTCTCCTACGTTGACCCTTGGGATTCCCCAGCATGATGAAGCTCCTTACCCATGGCAGCTGGCTTACCTTCTCTTCCCCGTTTCACGTTCCGTTCCCCTGACAATGATTCCTTGGATTATCTCCAAACATACTATATGCACTTGAGTCTTTGTCCCAGGATCCATTTCTAGGGGAATCCAAACATAAACAATTAGATCCAACATGTATATACCCCACTCAACCCACCCTCTCAGGCCCTGACATTGTGTAATTTCATTGGAACTTGGCACAACTTGAGTGAAAATATCCAAGATTAAGATTCTATCAACTGGTTGAATGGCATCTGAAAATAGATTTTTAATTCGGTTATAGAAATATAAAGAAGGTTATATATGTCTGCATACCTGTGTTTTGGCTCGATGCCTGTACATCCATGTATGAATGGATCTGCTCACAAAATATATCTGTTTGTTCAGAAAGGGATACTTCCATTTGATCAGCTTCTCCCTAATTCCCTGCCTCTGTCTCTCCTGATTTCCCCCACGTTATACCATAATTCCCCTGAAGACCAAGGCCTTCTGAAGTTCCCTAAAACATTATGAGCCAACCCTGAAGAAAATTAGAAGGTTCAGTCACCTCTCCATCTGGAGTAGCTAAGCATATATAGCAACCTGGATGTCTATATAACCTTTAAGTTTCCATATAACTTTCTGGAAACATTTCAATCCTAAAACATTTCAATCCTAAACCATCACCACCCCTTGATGACCATAGAGGTCAGCTATTACCTTGGAGTTTACTCTATAATCTGGAAACTCTAAAATCTGGGGTTCCATATCTAGCATTCCGCCTACCACTTAACACACCACCCATCTCAACAGTAAAAGCCCCTTTCTGCGACTTCCTGTGCTACTTAGCTGACCTTTGAGTGCTGATTGAGGTACGAATAATAGAAGTGCTCGTGTTCAATTGTCTGTAGGCTGTGGCTTTTTCTGATGTAACACTAGCTGGCCACTCACATTCAGATACATAGAGTTTTCTTTGCTTTCCTTGTATCAGAGAAAAGACACAGGATAAAAATAAAAGGTGCTTCTCTTGTTTAGATTCAAAGAGTGCTGGACAGAATGGTTTTCATATTCAGATTGTTAGGAAGGAAGTATCTTGAGTATCAGGGCACCCTCATTTTCCCACTGTAGAGAGGATCCTCTAAAGCCGGTGGAGAGGAACAAGGACGAAGGGAAAATTGAAGAAAGGAAAGTTGGTTGGGACTGAAATCAAGGGGAGCCAGGCTAAAGGGATTATTTGTGGATGAATCAGTGTCCTGATGCTTCGACTAGTGAGTGAGTAGTGGTGACCCCCGGTGATCAGAGTCCGTCAGTGGTGTGGGTGACCATCCATTCTCCCTGCTCATCACCATGCTGCTCGCTTTTGCCCAGGGGCTATGCTACATTTTTTACTTGTCCACGGAGGACTTCTCATTATCAGTCTTTACCACATAGTCTACTGGCCACCTAGCAGGCAGAAGTTTTTTGTGCTTGGAGACTGCTCTATCCCTGTCTACTTTATTGGGTATGCCCAGCCTATCATTTTTCTCCATCTGGCAAGATCCCATGACATGTGTAAGCCACAGAGAAAATCAGGATGGGGCCCTAGAGGAAGATGATGGAGTACTGGTACCTGTCATGGCAGTAATGGTGAGGAAAGTCCTGTTCCCACATCTGTGCTTGTGTGAATTCTCCTTGCGGCAAGGAAGTGGCAAGCTACCACAACCCTGACCTAAGTTGATAGGTTTAATTATCTGAATTGGATTAATAAGGATTTAATTACTTGCTGAAAGTGTACTTCAAATAGTTCTCTCGTGTAGAAAATAAAATGTGGACTGCTTAGTTACATTTGTTTGGATTAAAGCTTCTCTTCCTACAGTCAAATCATCAGATCTTGGGTGGGGCCTGACCTCCTGTGTTCTTGACAGCCCATCCCCATATTTTGACCTGATCTTAGCTGGTTCATTACGAGAACTGATTAATTATGAGATAATCTCAAAGCTCTAACTGTGTCTTTTCAAGAAATTTCATTCCTCTTCCTCAGATAAAATTTACTTTGGTTTCTATGTTCAGTGAAAATATATATCTCAACTCTAGCCACAAATAAGGAGGAAGCCTATATTAGCAATAAAAATAGCTTCCATAAGCATTCATATGTGAGGAGAAGTGGTTCCGAATGGAATCCAGAGGAGAGGGATGAAGGGTGAGATAGTTGTTTAGGTTTGTGTTTTAAAAGACCAAGTAAACAACAACAATAATAATAACAACAAGCTGGGCATGGTGGCGCATGCTTGTAATCCCAGTACTTGGGAGGCGGAGACCAGAGGATCCGGGTTCTCAGCCAGCCTCAGCGAATTAGTGAGGCCCTCCACAACTTCATGAGACCCGGTTTCAAAATAAAGTATAAAAAATAGGGCCGGGGGTGTAGCTCGGAGGTAGAACGCCCCTGGGTTCAATCCCCGGTACCGCAAAACAA
>PVJS01035887.1:0-20746 GCA_004027185.1 Glis glis | reverse complement strand
GTGAGGCCCTCCGCAACTTCGTGAGACCTGGTTTCAAAATAAAGTATAAAAAATAGGGCCGGGGGCGTAGCGCGGAGGTAGAACGCCCCTGGGTTCAATCCCCGGTACCGCAAAAAAATAAAAAAAAAAAAGAGTAGAGAGCTCAGTGGAGAAATGGACCATAGCGATGATTTTAAGTTGGTCTTTGTAAAAGGACACCATTTTTTTTAAATCTAGGTCTAACTTGCATACAGGAAAACATTCAGATCTTAAGTGTCCTTACGATGGGATGAGTTTTGGCAAATGCGTGTATTCTTGTAACCAGAAATATGAAAACATAAAAAATATGAACATATCAAAATCAAAAATATGAAAATATCAACAAAAATAGGAGACATTTCCGTCACCCATGTAGTTTTCCTATAGAGCCGGGCAGCTAGCTTCTTGGGACATGTGAAGCCAGGAAACAGCAGCAAACCTTTCTCATTTCTGGGTTACCTTTGCAAAGCGCCTTCAAGCTCCAACTCTGCACAGTGTGGAGCTAAATCGTCTCCCGGTCCCCGGCTTCACAGAGGGGAGAAACAGTCTATGTAAATGCAGACGAGCTCAATGGCAGTGCAGCTCTGAGAGCGTGTGAGGCCATCTCAGTGTCCAGCCCTGCCATTAAATGTTTTTATTTCTTGCCTTCAGAAACATGCATTTCCATCGTCCAGTTCCCTCTTGGCAGTGGTTGCGAAGGAAACAGAAGGATGGCCGCTTCCAAAGTCAACAGGAATGTAGTTCACAGCGCAAGCATGCTCTTAGGGCAGATGCACACACAGACCCATGCGCACCAAGCTTTATGCGTTCATGCTGCTCATAAAACGCCCCAAACCGATTGCATATGGGCACCCCAAACCCCCAGCCTGAAAGATTCTGATTTCCCCTATACAACAGTTAGCGATCCCTCTAGGGTCTGAAGTCAGCTCCACCCAACCCATGAATTTCTTTGGAAAAAATAAGAAGCCCCTGGATTTTTGCTAATTTATTTTTAATTTGGAACACATGCTGCTTTGCATTTTCTTCATGGGGAACTTTGACGTTTGTTTGGGTGTGGTTTCCAAATGGAGACGACTAACCTTGGCTTTACATTGCATAGGATCATCAGTTAGGAATCTCTCTCCTGGTCAATTAAAGGAGGTGAGAAAGTGGAAGCTCTAAAGCTGGACGTGGTGGCGCACGCTTGTAATCCCAGTACTTGGGAGGCTGAGACTGGAGGATCCGGGTTCGCGGCCAGCCTCAGCTACTTAGTGAGGCTCTCCGCAACTTAGTGAGACCCTGTTTCAAAATAAAGAATAAAAAGTAGGGCTGGGGGTGTAGCGCGGAGGTAGAATGCCCCAGGGTTCAATCCCTAGTACCACACACACAAAAAAAGTGGAAGCTCTAGAAAAGAAGCGAGTTGGTGACAGCTGGCATGCCCACGTCCTTTCCTTTCTGAAGTCCTCTCACAAACGTGCGCTTCATTCGATGGGCAGCGATGGGACGTGAGGTGGTGGGTCATGTTCTCTCCACTTGAAGAAGAGACAACGGAGGTGCAGGTGCAGAGAGACGAAAGCGCTTGCTCAAAGCTACAAAGCTCCTGAGGGGTCACGTCTGCACTCAGGCTTGCGGTTCAGCCTCTGAATTCTAGATTCTTCCTTGCACCCTGCCAGGCACAGGGGGCAAGCCAGGGTCTTCCTCTTCACTTAAGAGCCTTCAGAAGTCAAATCTGGGCTTTTCCTGCCTGTTGTCTTTGCAAGAGTCCTGCATGAATTGTAAGAACCATAGAAGCCACCAGAGCGGATGCCACTGGTGCCCCTTTTGTCATAGTCGGTTTTCTGTTTCTATAACAAAATACCTGATCAGGTAATGATAAAGCAATTTATTTGGCTCACAGTTCTAGAGCAGGAAAATCGCAGAGCCTGGTTCTACATCTGCGTGGCATCTGGTGAGAGTCTCTGTGCTGTGCCATTACATGGAGAGGGCATCGCATGGCGACAAGAGCAAACTGCTAGCTTGAATCTCTCTTCCATTTCTTATAAAGACAATAGCGCCATGATTGGGGCCCCACCCTTCATGACCTCATCTAATCCTTATTACCTCCCCAAAGCCTCACTTCCAAATACAACAAACATAGCACTTTGAGGGTTAAGTTTCCGACACATGAACTTTTGGGGGGTAAGTTCAAACCACTGTACCATCCATACCCCCTCCCAATGCTACCATTGAGGTTTTTTTTTTTTTTTGGTATTGGGGATGGAACCCAGGAGCATTCTGACACTGAGCTACACCCCCAGCTCTTTTTACTTTTTATTTTAAAACAAGGTTTCACTAAGTGGCTGAGGCTGGCTTTGAACCTGCGATCCTCCTGTCTCAGTCTCACAAGTATTGGGATTACAGACCTGAGCCACCATGCCCAGCTCAACATTACTATTTAAGTGGGTGCCAGCTGCTACACCCATCCAGACCTGCATCTCTACCTGAGAACATTTTCCTGAACCGTGGAAGTGCTGAGTAATTAAGCCTAGAAGCTGCTCCTGCCAAGGCCTTTCAGGATCAGGTGTAAACACCGCGGGTCCCCTACCCCAGAGACAGGGACCTGACGCCCTTCCCGGGAGCTCCCTCTGCGGGATCCAGCTCCAGGTGCCCGTGTTGGTGATGGTGTTGACATGCCTGCCGTTGGCTGTCACTTCTCCCTCACTTCCCCACGCTCATGCTGGCCTTTCCTGTCCCTTCTGAATAAACTCCTTGCCCTGAATCCTTGTCTCAGGATTGAATCGTCTCTGGGGACCTCAACTGTACCAACGAGAAGACCAACCAGCTTTCCACATTGGGATCTGTAATGATCCTTACTTCCTCCAACGTCCCCGAATTGTCCTGACACGGCGCCTGCCATCCAAGGACGAGGCCTCAGGGGCGTTACTGTAGCTCCCAGAGCTCTGTCAGAACAACCTCGAACTCACTCCCTGAGATGTCACTGAACTACCCACATTTGCCTCTCCAGCTCCTGCAAGAAGAGTCTAGACTAGCCCACACTGGCATTCTGCCATTATGGTGATTTCTCTGATGTAAATACTCCCATCATGGCCGGCTTCAGACTCCCCTGAAGCTGGGTTAGAGAGAGCTGCACCTGACGGCTTCCCCTGGGTGCCTACAAACAGTTCCAAGGCCTCACTGTCCCGGGGTTGGGATGGGGACTTTCAGGAAAGGGAAGACTGGCTGTAGCAGATTCCAGCTCTTGGGAAATACTTGCTAGAAAACATGAGGAAGAAAGACTGGGAATGTTCCATGCGGGCCCGCGGCTGGGAGCTGGGAACAGGTTGAGCAAGGTGTGGTTTCTGCCGTTAGCTGCAGAGCCACGGGGAGACACACACATCAGAAACCGCAGCCCCTGGTCATGGCAAAGGTACTACGTGTGAGGGAATCGGCCACTTGGAAGAGAGAGTGACCAGCCGGCAGAGCTGGTCTCAGAGACCTTGGAAAAGACCCAAAACATTCCCCCAGGTCCACAGACCCATTCTCTTGCGGTTCTCCACCTTTCTGGACGCCCACTCCACAGTTACCTTTGCTGGCTGATTTTTTTTCCTACCCAACATCAGGCTATGGCTTGGGGCTCTGTTTTCTATCCATGATTACTTTTTTTCTTTTTGGTACTGGGGATTGAACCCAGGGCATTCTACCTCCCAGCTATACCCCCAGCCTTATTTTTTATTCTTTATTTTTTGAAACAGGGTCTCACTAAGTTGTGGAGGGCCTCACTAAGTAGCTGAGGCTGGCTGCAACATGATTACTTTCTTTATGAAATTTTTTTTTTTTTTTGCGGTACCGGGGATTGAACGCAGGGGCATTCTACCACCGCGCTATGTCCCCGGCCCTATTTTTATACTTTATTTTGAGACCGGGTCTCACGAAGTTGCGGAGGGCCTCACTAAGGAGAGAGAGAGAGAGAGACAGGGAGAGAGAGAGCGAGCGAGCGAGTGTGAGCGTGCGCGCGCGTGCACGTGCTGAGGCTGGATGTGAACCCGGATCCTCCGGTCTCCGCCTCCCAAAGTACTGGGATTACAAGCATGTGCCACCACGCCCGGCTTTCTTTATGAATTTTATCCCTTCAAAATCATATTAGTGTGGTTGACTCCCGATTCATATTTGCAATGGGGACCTCTTCTCAGAGCCTCACACCACTTACTCCACTGCCTGCTTGACATCCCACCAGGGTGACCTGCAGACGCTCCAAGCTCAATCCATCTTCGGAGCGAGCTGTGATGTCTCCTTAAACCATCTCTCCCTCCTCATCTTGTTTCATTTTCATGCATGATACTGCAGCACACTCAGTTGCCCGAACACAGAACCCCAAGTTAGCTTGGGGTTTTCCTTCTCTTATTCTCTCCAATGTATTCTCCAGGAAATCTGATCAACTCTTTCTTAAAAATCTTTTTTGTCTCCATTTACATTCCTACACCATTAACCCATGCCACCAGCATCTCTCATCTTCAGCTTCCTGATGCGTCTCCTCTCTTCCACTCTTGTCTTCTTTTAATGCATTTCTGGAGAGCATCAAATATAATCTTAAAATGTAAAGTGAATTATCTTGCTAAAATCTTCAATGGCATTTCGCAGGGAATCCAACTAAACGCAACCCTGCATGGACCAGGTCCTGTCTCCCCTGGCACACCTCCTCATTGACAGGTGCTCACGGGCTGACGTTGAATCTGTTGCCGGATCCTGCTCCTTCTCTTCCTGTAGTCTCTTGATTAGCTTCCGCTGCTCTCTTGCTTTGCTGCTACTGCTGAGGCAGAGTGACTCGCTGGCCCTCCTGCCTCTCCCCTGTAGAATACTCTATATCTCTGTACACTTTCTACAGCCTCCTGGTGGGCAGAAGGATTTCCCTGCTTCCTGACTTTGAGCTTGGCTGTGTGACACGCTTTGGCCAATGGAAGATTAATGGGCCTGATTCAAACATGAGTTCAAATTGTGTTTGCATAGTTGGGCATGCCCTCTGTGCTCCTCCATTCATCATGAGAAGAGTGTGTCTCAGGAAGCACTACTCCAAAGAGGATGAGAGACACTTGGGGCAGACCCATCTGAAGTTTGGAGCCAATCCCAGATCAGCCAAACACTTGTCAACCCACAGATACATGAATGAAAAATATAAACTAATGGATGCATATAACTGAGTTTGGGGAACTTTTGTTACACAGCATTACGGTAGCAATAGCTAACTTGTACAGCTACCCTGATCTAAGCCACCTTATTTTTTCTCTCAGGGAAATGAGAGCTGGTATGGCTGCCATCAGTCTTGTCTAGCTCCAACTCTATCTCCATGTAGTTGTCAGAATCTTTTTTTTAAAAGCAATACCCTCCATTCTATTACCATGACTTACAATGCCCTTTACCACGTGAACTCTCTCTGTCTCCATTTTTTCCCCTCCACTCACCCCTCTACTTTCCCTCTCTACACCCTCATACCCTATTTCCAGATGCAGGAGCTGGGCTTGGGGGCTCTCCGTACATCAAGCCTCCTCATATCTTGGTCTTTCTTTGAGCTGTTCTTCTGCTTGGTAAAAGTCCTCCAGCTTCTCTCTATCTGCTTGCCCCAATAATCTCAGATTCTCAGAATAAGTGACACTTTGCAATGCCCAGGTCCCTGGCCCCTGCTGCACCTCCCACACAAGAAACCCTCAAAGGAGCATACACCACACTTGGTTTGGAATCTCTTAGGTCTTTAGTTCCTCCCACAGACTGTCATTCCAGGAGCACAAGACTGTCTTGTTCACCACAGCATTCGAGCACACAGTAGGTGTTCAATTAATGTTTGGTCCAAGAGAGGAAGAATGAGCTGGACAGAAGATGTGGGGTGAGGACATTCCTCGTCGCCTCTTCTTTTTACCCATGTGGATTCAGGAGCCGGGGAGACTCCTGCTTACAAAGAGAAAAAGGCAGATCCTCCTCCTCCCTCCCTTGTTTCTCAGTTTTATTTCACATTTCTAAACCCTAGTGCAGACATATGCATTTCCTCTTGGCTTCCGGAGCCTGCCTGGTGACTTTCTAGCTCTGTCAAGTCTCACTACGCAGCCGTTCATCACCATAATGGGACAAGAAGTGCTCGTTTTCCAAACTTTGACTTTTAGAAATATTTCTTATTTGGGGCACTTAGGTAACTAGCTGGCTTCTGAGCAAGCCGCAAAGTGCTAAGAAATGTCAGAATCTGTAAAAGTGCAGCCATCCCTCGCTGCCAAATACTTGAACCTAATGTCAGGCACAAAGCAGCTGCCGGGATGGTAATTATCCTGCAATTATGACTTGGAAATCCCATCTGGACGAGATGGAAAAAATGCTTCAGAATTGTCGGCAGGTCCCTTATGAGGTTGGGAGAGGCCATTACACCCACCCAGCTGCTCGGTTCTGGTGTCAGACGTACAGAAAGATGTCCTGAGGTTACTGCCATGCTGAATGAAGGGGTCCCCTGAGTGTCCTTTTGGAAATGAAGCCTCTCTCTCGGGAGCTGCTGGGGGTGGAGAGGAGGGAAGGCCAAATGCTTGTAGAAAATAAGCCGAAAGTTTGCTTTCCCATGATCTTGAGCCATTCTGCCAGAGAATTTTGCATCTTGGCATAGCTACCCAGTGGCGCCCCCATGTGGCTGCGCTGGGGGAACTGGACAATTGACACCCAGTGAACGTGGGGGAGAGGCCAGGGTCTGAATAAAGGGGTAATCCTCATGGAAGAGCCCAGAATGCTTCCTCCAACCCTGAGACAGAAACTCACTATAGAAACAGCACTCGCCATGGCCCAGGGCAGCGATGACTGTAACCCGCGGTGTCTGTGCGCCTTGTAGCATGGGAAACTGGGGGGCAGGAGCTCTCCCCCTTCTAGTTCTGTCTCTCTTTATATAGTTGAAGAGGTCACACTAACTTTTTTTTTTTTTTTTGCGGTACCGGGGATTGAATGCAGGGGCGTTCTACCTCCACGCTACGCCCCTGGCCCTATTTTTTATACTTTATTTTGAAACCGGGTCTCACGAAGTTGCGGAGGGCCTCACTAAGGGGAGAGAGAGAGAGACAGAGAGAGAGAGAGAGAGAGAGAGAGAGAGAGAGAAAGCGAGCTGAGGCTGGTCACGAACCCGGATCCTCCGGTCTCCGCCTCCCAAAGTACTGGGATTACAAGCATGCGCCACCACGCCTGGCTTCACATTAACTTTAATAAGCAGACCCTGCCCAACCTTTTAGCAAAGGTTCAAATTTAGGGGTGGATCTAGCCTACAATTCCACCTGGTGTCCACCTCGTGCTCTGTGTCCGGGCTGCGCACGGGCAGCTGCTGAACCGCCACGAGTTTCTGGTAGTGGGACCGGTCCCTCTCCCTGCGATCCGCAGTGCTTTGGAGAGAGGAAAAATCTCACGGTCTCCTTTTTGCCTCTTTCTGGCCACGTGCTTTAACCTCTCTGGGCCTTGGTTTCCCGATTGGCAGAGTAGGCACGCAGCCTGAGCCCTCTGCCCAGCTGGGCGGCAGAGGGACCCCCGTGCACCTCACCCCCACCTCCCACCGCAGGCCTCCTTCTGTGCTTGGACACGGCTTGTCCTAGTGTCTTCCTAGATAGATTCCCCTTCTCCATACACTCAGCTCTGCCTACAATTAGCTCTTTCTGGTCATTCATGACTCTGCACAGAATTCACTTCCCTGCCCAGTGATTTCCGAGTGATACCGGCCCCCTGCTCTCCACCACGTCACCATGTCCCATTGTCGTCTTAAGGCTCTCCCAGCTCAGAACGCTCAAGCACATGTTCACTCAGGAACTGTCTGTCTTGTCAACACAATGAACACCCTCCAAGAGAAAGGGTCTAGGCCACCTTGTTCATTGTTCATTTCTGTACTGCCTACCTCCTAGCACACAGCAGGCACACGATAAGCATCGGTTGAACAAATAACCCCTCCCTTACTTAGCTACTGTGACGAGTAGATGAGACCACATATGCGGTGTCCCCAGAGGACCTGGCGAGCAGCAGGTACTAACTGAATCTTAACTATGTTCATTGCGATTCGTTGTTGTTGTTTTTCTGGGCATTAAACTCAGGGGCAGTCTACCTCCAAGATATATCCCCATTCCTTTTTATTTTTATTTTGGGACAGGGTCTTGCTAAGTTGCTAAGGGGCTCCCTAAGTTGCTGAGGCTGGCCCTGAACTTGTGCTCCTCCTGTCTTACCCTCCTGAGTACTGGGATTACAGGTGTGTGCCACCAACACCTGGCTCTGCTTAATGCCTTTTATTTGGTCCCTGCTCTGTTCTCGGGTTAGCTGATTCCTTCTCTATGCTCTGTTCACATGTCTTCCTCAAGATAATAAAGAAGCCGGGCGTGGTGGCGCACGCTTGTAATCCCAGTACTTGGGAGGCTGAGACCGGAGGATCCGGTTTGTGGCCAGCCTCAGCTACTTAGTGAGGCCCTCTGCAACTCAGTGAGACCCTGTTTCCAAACAAAGAATAAAAAATAGGAATGGGGGTAGAGCTCAGAGGTAGAATGCCCCTGGGTTCAATCCCCAGTACCACACACACACACACAAAAAAGATAATAAAGGGAAAGTTAGGAGGGATGGATGGATCAAGTGACCAGTTCATTCATCCAACAAGTATTTGTTGAGCATGTTCTAGGGGCCAGACACTGTGCTGTGTGCACCAAGGAAACAGGAGCTGAGCAAGACGGGCACAGCTCCTGCTCTTGGTCCCAGCTCCCCCTCGAGGAGGAGGCGCAGACAAAAAGGATGAAGTGATTGCTTTGATCGGAGCTGCTGAGGACACCCACATAGGGGTGACACCCGCCTAGGTCTGGGAGCTCACAGTTGACATCTAAGTGTCACCTTGAGAAGAGAAGACCAGGAGCCCCTGGGAGAGGTCCCTGTTACCTCTGTTCACAGGGCCATGTCTAGGGCCCCGGCTTCCAGGTAAACCAGAGGCACAGCTCAGTTGGCCAACACTGGGCTGTGATTTTTGCTCGTTGAAGAGGTGTAGTCTGTCAAGCAAGTTTTCCAGAAAATTAAAGTTTACCTTCTAGCTGCTGAACTGTTTTTGATACAATATTTCATTTTGACATGTTTCCTAAACTTGATGCCCATCCTCCGGGATAGAAGAAGTATCTGAACTTCTTGATGACTTGGGGTCACCCCCATAAACACGAATTATTTCCCAGAGTTGAAACATGGCGATGTGCTAGGAGCTACCGATGTACAGAGGGATGGCTCATGGTCACAACTGAGGAAATAAAGCGTCTCCTCCATTTAAATAAGTTAACTGTCCTCGGTGCAAGACAGCGATCAGTGCACCGTGGGTGGCAAACACGAAGCGCACGAGGCCCTCCACTCAGACTCGAGCAGCAGAGATGGTGTGTGGTTAATAACCGCACAGCAAGATGGGAAAGCGCACAGCCGGTGGGCGTGTCAGCCGGGAATGATTGCCTGTACTGCAAAGCTATGTTTGAGGGTGCTTAGAAGGATTCGAGGACTTGGGCATGTGGGTAAGGTTGGGTTTCTCTGTTCCTAAGGGTTCTTCCTTCATTCAATACCTTCTCAAGCAGAGAGCAAATTATTTGAGGAAAATAAGCAAAAAAGCAGCATATTAAACATGCCCCTGGGCTCTGGGGCTAGTTTTGTGACCTTGTCACCCCCCTATCCCCTGATCCAGCTCACCCAGCTGGTCTGTCCCCATTTCCATTCTAGTTCTGACTCCAGATGGCAACTTCCAAATTGAAAGGCTGCCACTCCCTGACAGACAAGGCTGTAGAACACACAACTTTGACCAGAGTATAGCCATGGCTTCCCCGTGACTCCTAAGGTAGGAATATTATTGAAAAGAAGTGAATCAGAACTTTTTTCCTTTGGATTTTAAAGTTAAAAATGAAGTCTCCTTTTCAGCCAAAGGCTCTGAACATCTGGATAGTCACAGGCAGAGGAATGAAGCTGGGTCGCTAGCGCCCACCATGGACAGAATTAGATCTTGATTTCCTTGGGGCTCATGAATATTACTGAATTCCTGCTTTCAAGAGAGCGGTCTCTAGTAGAGGTTTGTATCTCTGAAATAAAATGAAGATCTCTCTTGCGCTGGTTATAGAAACAGCAGCATTTGGATGAAAAGGCACCGTGACACAACTTTCTCTAGAGTCTTCCCAGCCAAAGCATCCCTCAGGAGGACTCTGGTCTATGCCACGGCTGTTGATCATAGACTGCCCCATTCTCTTGCATCTTCCTTTCTACTTCAAGGATAGAGCAGATCTTCAATTACAAGAAGATGTGGTTCTTGTACAATTCAGCAGAAAGACCAAAGTGACCCCATTATGTCATCTTCAGATGGAAAAACAGGAATTTGGGCCAAATAGCTAATAGGGCCTGGATTTTTGTTTTCATGATGTCACCCTGTCACTAGATGTCGGGACCTCAAAAGGGTATGTTTTTATAGCTGCGGGAATTACAGATATGAGGATAATGTTTAATTTTCTGTCCCCTAAAGAATATTGGGAGAAGCTGGGTAGGCATGCCTGTAATTCCAGTACTTGGAGGCTGAGATAGGAGCATCGTAGGTTCGAGGTCACCCTCAGCAACTTAGCGAGACCCTAAGTAACTTAGTGAGACCCTGTTTCAAAAAAAAAGGGCTGGGGGTATAGCTTGGAGGTAGAATACCCCTGGGTTCAATTCCTAACAACAACAATAATAATGATGATGATAATGATGATGATGATGATGATGATGATGATGGAAGAATATCAGAGAGGGAGAGAGGGGAGCAGGTCACTAAGGGGATTATTTATGATAGGTGATGTGTTTTATTGAGTTAGAATTTCAGAGTCAAGAATCTTAAGTCAAGAATATTTAAAATTTGGTAAGAGGTTTTGGTTTGCTTCTGGGATGAGTTCTAGTTTTGTTTTTGAAAGTTTCTGATTTTACCTTCAACAGTGGGTGCTATGATTTGAATAGAGGCAGTGTCCCCCTAAGGTCCATGTGTTAGAGGCTCAGTTCCCAGAGTGGTACTCTGTGGAGGTTCCGTGTTCCTTTAAAAGGTGGGGCCCTATGGGAGGTCCTGAGGTCCTTGAGGGTGGGCCCTTGGAGGGGATTATGGGAACCCAGTTGATCCATTCTTTTTTTTCCTCTTCCTGGCTCATGAGCCTAGTGATTTGCTCTGACAAATGTTCCCATCATGATGTGGCTGCGCTTGCCTCAAATCCAAAGCAGTGGAGCCACCCAGACGTGGACTGAAACCTCCAGAACCATGAGCCCAGATGACCCTTTTCTCTCTGTAGCTTAGTTGCCTCCGGTATTGCACTATAGTAATGCAACACTGCTGAATACCACGATCTCAAGGTCATTGAAAGGACGCTCATCTCCTCTCCTGCTGGCCCAGCCCTCACTGGAAAGAGTCAACGTGGTAAAAATTGATTATTTAGGGATTTATTTTTCTAAGTTATTTAGAGCATAGTTTCTTTTCTTCTTTTTATTGCTTGATTTTTTAGCCACAGTCTTTTAGTCCTTAATAGAGGAGACCCAACGAAGTTGAAATTCAGGTAGGTATGATTTTTACTTCTTCTCTCCTCCTCCTCCTCCTCCTCCTCCTCCTCCTCCTCCTCCTCTCCCTCTTCCTCCTCCTCCTTTCTTCTTCTGTACTGGGGAAGGAACCCAGGGGCATTCTACCTCTGAGCTACACCCCCAGCCCTATTTTATTTTTTATTTTGAACAGGAAACGGTTTCACTAAGTTGCTAAAGGCCTTGCTAATTTGCTGAGGCTGTCCTGGAACTTGCAATCCTCCTGTCTCAGCCTCCTAAATCTGGGATTATAGGCCTGCACCACCACGTCCAGCTATGATTTTTACTTCTTAATAACTTTTATAAGAGGTAAGTTGGAAAGTGAAGCAGAGTAATACCCCAGATGGGTTGTGGATGAATTTAGCAGATCCCTATACCTAGTACTTAGCTGGGTGAAGGGGAATCTTCTTGGTTTCCTTGCCAAGTAAAACCAAGTAACCAAGTAATGATAGTTACTAAACGTTTTGTTAAAAACTCAGGTCACCTTAACTGCAGGGCTCTGTTCGGAGCAGGGCAGGCAGGTTGAGGCCAGAGAGAATTGCTTGTGACAAAGGAAGGCTGACCAGGAGCCAGGAAGCGCCTATTCCTGCCCTTTGCTTTTGCAGCATTCTGTCTCTCCTTAAAAATAAATTTTGAACCAATGCTTACTTAAAATATCAGTTTAAAAAGGTGCCAAATTATGAGTCCACCTGTGCCCTCATGTCTCAGCCTGGACCTGCAGTATTATTTTTTTGTGTGTGTGTGTAGTGCTAGGGATCGAACCCAAGAACATTCTTACCTGCAAGCTACACCCCCAGCCCTATTTTTATTTTTTATTTGGAAACAGAGTCTCATTAAGTTACTGAGGCTGGCTTTGAACCTGCGATCCTCCTGTCTCAGCCTCTCGAGCATTGGGATTACAGAGGCGTGCGCCACCATGCCTGGCCCTGCAGCGTGCTTCTCCCTCACGAAAGGGGGTTTGGCAAAGGCTAATGCAGGTGCAGCGGGGTCTAACATGGCTTCGCTTGTGTTCCACACGCTCTTCATGGCTCCAGGACGCTCTGGCCCCACGCTCTGTGCTATGAGGAAGACGGATGTATGACGCTCTCAGCGTCCACCCTCATGAAGCTTCCTGTGGCCGGAATATGCACATACCACAAAGCTGCCTTTACACCTCAGGAAAGAAATATGACACATGAAAATGTAAGGAATAGCCTCATTTTGAAAAATAATATTCTACCTAACAATTCCAGCACTGGGGAAACTGCCTAAAGAAGTAACTCGAAATGTAGATATGGATTTATGTGTGTGTTTTTTTTTTTTGCAGTACTGGGGATTGAATCCAGGGGCATTCTACCTCTGAGCTACACCCCCAGCCCTATTTTTTATTCTTTATTTTGAAACAGGGGCTCACTAGGTTGTGGAGGGCCTCACTAAGTAGCTGAGGCTGGCTGCGAACCCGGATCCTCCAGTCTCAGCCTCCCAAGTACTGGGATTACAAGCGTGCGCCACCACGCCCGGCATGTGATTTTTTTTTTATAGATATCTAATATCTACAGATTGATGTACACAGATGTCTGAGGAGTAGTTATTTATAACAGTGAAAATCTGTGTCCAAGAACTGTGGCATGATCAAGTAGATTTTGGAATATCCATATGCTGGAATATTAGACCACCTTTGAAAATGAAGTTTCTAATGAGATTTTTAAGGAGAACATATATGATATAATAAGAAGTACAAAAAGCAATGTACAAAACGTCTGTGTACTGAAATCCCAGCTATCTAAAACAACCTAGAAAGAGAATGATTACTGAAATGTGAACAATAGTTATCTCTGGGTTGGACTAGGGACAATTTTTATTCATTTCATCCTGCTAAATGCCCAATAGGCAGCCATCGTCTGAATGTGGCTATATAAACCAAAGTAACTAAAATTAAATAAAATTTTAAAATTCAGTTCTTGCATCAGCCACTTATCAGGTGCTTATGAGTCACATGTGGCTGGTGGCTATTGCATTAACCAGTATAGCCACAGAACATTTTCATCATTCCAGAAAGTTCTACCGGGCAAGTGCTGCTCTATAGTTTATTTTTTTTATACAGCACATGAGCTATTTTTATAATCAGAAAAAAAGTCAAGGTTCAGATTAGCCAGTTGTAGAAATACCCCAAAAGGTTTCTTTAGCATTGGCAGAACAAAATCAAAGTGACTTCTATTTTAAGGATGGGACAAGCCAACCCTCAGGAGAATTTAGATGTGATGAATAATGTTGCTCTCAGCTTGAGAACAGGAACAATGTATTCACAGAAGACAGGTGGTCCATGTGTGACTCAGAAAAGGGAGTTCAAAGAGCCAGGATCGGTCAACGTGCCCAGCATGGCTGGGCCAGACCAGGCAACTCAACCTGAGGGCCCTGGATGGCGTGGCAGAGAAATGGAGCCTGCAGTATGGGCGATGCACGGGCAATGGCAGCTCCAGGAGAGCGTTGTCCTGCAGGTTCTTCTCGTTAGGATTCTACTCTTGACCACGGGAGCCACACTGGAGGTACTGCTGCTGTTCACCACCATCTGCTTTGTTTCCCCTTCCTGGGTACCTAGCTAAACTAACGACCCAGATCCCTTCTTGCATCTAGGTGAGCCCATGTGACTTGTCTGGACAATGGAATGGGGACAGACAGGACATACACCACATGTCCGGCCCTCATCAAACAGTGAACGGCATAATCTTCATACTCCCTTGCTCTTTCTTGGTTATAGTAATAGAATGTCCCCTGAAGAGCTCATCCATTAATGTTCAGAGTTGATATAGTTAAGTTTTGAGCTCTGTAATCTCATCAGTAGATAAACCCATTGTAATGGATTTACTGGGTGGTAACCTAGGCAGGTGGGGTGTGGCCAGAGGAGGCGTGTCCCTGGGGGTGTGGCCTTAGGGACTGTGCTTTTGTCTTTGAATCCCCTTGCTTGCTTGCTCTCTATTTCAGGCCTCCGTGATGTCAGAGCAGATCTCCCCTACCTCTCTGCTTTCCACCGCCATACCCTGAGTTCTGCAGACCCCGGCCTCACATAGACTGAACCCCCAAATCTCCAAAAACTGTGAGAAAATAAATCTTCCTTCCTCTAAGTTGTGTGGTCAGTCATTTTGGATGATACATTCAGAATGTTGACTGAGACACTCTGCTTTCTGTGTGGCCAGAGGAGGACTCCAAGATGGCAGAACCACAGGATGGAATAGTCCCAGTCCCTGAGTTTCTGCTTAGAAGAGCCCATGGAAGCTTCCAGAATGGGACATCAGCAGAGAATGTGAATAAGAGATAAACCTTTGCTGTAATATAGTAGTTAGCAATACTGTGTTCTAACGAATGAAATAATAATTTGACTTTCTGGGTGGAAGGCGTTAACATAGCAGGACTAGTTACTAATCCTTGCATGCCTCCAGGGGAGCCTTGGCCAGTCCCTGAGAATGTGGCTCTCACAATGCTGTCGAATGATGATGCCAGTCTGTACACAGGAAGCAACGGGGTACGTTGTACCAGCTGGCCGGAGTTGTTCATCAAGTTAGGATGTATATCTGTGCTGGGGCTCTGAGATTCAGTTATCACAGCTATTCTTGTAGAGAAATGTGTCTATCTGACCTGCCCTTCCTAGAAGCCTCAGTCCAAGCGGACTTCCCTGGTCGGAGACATCTCACACAGGTCTCTGTGGTTCACTGCTAGAGAGAAAGCACGCCGTGTGTGGCCCGGCAGGGACGGGTGGCAGGCTGCACCCGACTGCTCTGGGCTTCAGATACACTTCATTTTCTTGCTGCTTTTATTCCATATCCTTTGCTGTAATACATCTTAGCCACAGATACAACTTGCTATTGATTCCTATGCATTTCCCTGATTGATCTTTGAATTTGAGGATGGTCATGGATCCCCCAACATACTTTCCACATAAGAATTTTCTCCAGGAATACAGATAAAAATATCACTCCACATAAGCATGGTTTCTGCATAAAATTTTTCTCTGGGAATACAGATAACAAATCACCCCAAATAAGCATGGTTTCTGCCCGGTATTTATGTATCTTAGCCTACGGATCAAACTCTTGTGAATTTGGTTGATGTGAGTTAATTCATAAGAACCTGTCTGACAATGGTCTCACTGTTTGCCTGCAGAATGTAGGAGGGTAATTTGGAATCCTGTGACCACCCCATGGATGACATCCTTTCGGTGGCCAACCTGGGTGACATCTCTTCAGTGTCTCCCTTACATTGCATCACTCAACATGTAATATAAGACCAAGGAAGTCCAAACACACAGAACAGCATTGGCGAGTTATGAGCCAGGGGCCAAATGCAGCCTACGAACTGGTTGTGCATAGCCTGTGAGTTAGAAATGTTCTCTACATTTTAAATGGTTGGGGAAAAAAATCAAAAGAAATATATCGTGATGCGTGAAACTTATAAAAATTCAAATTTCAGTTTCTATAAATGTTTTCAGTATTGAAGCAGCCACACTCTCCATGGCTGAGAGTCAGTAGCTATGACAGAGACCATCTGGCCCACAACGCCTACAGTATTCACTCTCTGGCTCTTGACAGGAAAAGCGTGTCTACAACCTCTGTTCTCAAGTCTTGAATGTCCCCACAAGCTGACTTAGGAAGAACTCTGACAAGGAGAATGTTTTTCCCTCTCAATATTCCTACTCCCATAATCCTTTGCCCTGAGACAAACTCCCCATGCCCACGAGAGTCCAGGTAGTGCTGGACTTAAGTAAAGTTATGGAGAAAAGCACTCACGTAAGACCCATAGTCCACAGCCAGAGTCTGCAGAGCCCAGGGGAGGCCCAGGCCGATCAGGATGTCAAACACGTTGCTCCCGATGGAGTTGGACACGGCCATGTCCCCCATCCCTGCAAGGACAAGAGGTCGCTTGAGTGAGGGAGGGATCCCAGGAGAGGGCAGGGGCCCCGTGTGGGACCCTCCTAAGTCTCTGATCTCACAGCCAGAGAGTACTGTGTTTGGTTCTCTCCCAGACCATCACTGCTATGAAGACTGACACTGATTTTAAAACATAGAAGCCGGGTGTGGTGCTGCACGCCTGTAATCCCAGTACTTGGGAGTCTGAGACAGGAGGATCGCGGGTTCGAGGCCAGCCTCGGCAATGTAGTGAGACTCTCAGCAACCTAGTGAGAACCTGTTTAAAAAAGAAAATTAAAAAGGGATTGGGGTGTAGCCTGAAGGTAGAATGCTCCTGGGTTCAATCCCCAGTACTACAAAACAAAACACAGAAACACATGTATTATTGAATTGTTGACCTTCACTTGATCAGTGATTCAATCCAAGTGTTTAAAATTAAATCAAATATGGTTCCAAAATTTCTGAAGGTTTCGAGCCATCCTTTTAGAAAGGAACACACTTGGCTGGGTACAGTGGTGCATGACTGTAATTCTAGTGCTTGGGAGGCTGAGCCAGGTGGATGGCACACTGGAGGTCAGTCACAGCCACTTAGTGAGACACTCAGCAAATTAGCAAGACACTATTTTGAAAAAGAAAAAAAGAGGGGAAGGGTTGGAGATGTAGCTCAGAGGTAGAATGCCTCTGGGTGCAATTCCCAGTACCAAAAAAAAAAAAAAAAAAAAGGAATAAACTGGGCAGTCTATAAAGTGGCTCCAGCACGTTAGTATTCTCTCCTGACCGCTCTACACTCTACTCAGTTCTCCTGAATAACTGGGTAATGTAATAGGAATGGAACTTGTAGGCCTTCACGGGGTCTTCTAAGGGGCAGGTGCTGAGTTCTGAGGTGGCACAGTGCACTGTTTAAAAGCCGTGCCTTCCAGCGTAAGTCAGGCATAAAAATGAGAGTGGGCGCTGGGTGGGCATGGCCATCAGAAGCGTCCATCCGGAGCTGGGGGCGCAGTGGAGTGACTGAGCACCTGCATAGCACGTGTGAGGCCTGGGGTTCCATCTCCAGCACCAGAAAGGCAGAAAGGGGAGGGGTGCATCTGGGAGGTGACCAGTGCACTCGGTTTTGAAGGAGAAGTGGGCCTGTCCTGTGCTGAACGCTGGCCCCTGGTAATCGTCACTCTGAGGGGTGCTGTGGTTGGGTAAGCCTTAGGTATGGAGGTCTGTTCTCTCCAAGCCTCAGTTTTCTTGTCTTTAAAATGGGAGCAGCAGCCAGGTGTGGTGGCGCACGCTTGTAATCCCAGTACTTTGGGAGGCAGAGACCAGAGGATCCGGGTTCGCGGTCAGCCTCAGCTTTCTCTCTCTCTCTCTCTCTCTCTCTCTCTCTCTCTCTCTCTCTCTCCTTAGTGAGGCCCTCTGCAACTTCATGAGACCCGGTTTCAAAATAAAGTATAAAAAAATAGGGCAGTGGGTGTAGCGCGGAGGTAGAACGCCCATGGGTTCAATCCCCGGTACCGCAAAAAAAAAAAAAAATGGGAGCAGCATCATCCCTACCTCATAGAGCTATTTAAATTAATAAAATAACATACCTAACATGCCTCATTCATTAAAGGTTAGTTACTATTGTACTTAGTACCATTTTTTTTGGTACTAGGGATTGAACCCAGGGGCATACTACCTCTGAGCTACACCCCCAGGCCTATTTTATTTTTTATTTTGAAACAGGGTCTTGCTAAGTTGCGGAGGCTGCTTTCGAACCTGCGATCCTTCTGTCTCAGCCTCCCAAGGACTGGGATTACAGGGATGTGCCACCACGCCCAGCTATTTAGTACTATTTTTAATAATGGAAGGATGATAGTTAGACCAGAGTCTATGGGTGCTACCTAGGTCAACATCTCTGCTTTCCTCAAGGGTAGAACCTTCTGGC
The DNA here is from genome assembly GCA_004027185.1 of Glis glis. Classification (NCBI taxonomy): domain Eukaryota; kingdom Metazoa; phylum Chordata; class Mammalia; order Rodentia; family Gliridae; genus Glis; species Glis glis. Next base: position 2,404 of record PVJS01035887.1, on the reverse strand, counting down.
TCTTTTCCCTGTTCTCCTGGTCTTGGGAAACCTTTGATCGACATAGAATTGAGGTCGCCCATCATTCCTTCCAAGCTGGATTTGGCCCCCTATTAATTGTCACTTGGATCCCCCAGATAGGTAGGCTTTCTCCTCCCCATGCCCACTGCCCCCAAGGCCCCACCTTGTCTGGCCACGATGAGGCTGGCCATGCAGTCGGGCACGCTGGTTCCAGCAGCCAGGAAGGTGATCCCCATGATGACGTCAGGGATCCCCAGAGTGTAGCCGATGATTGTGACCTGGAAGACGCAGGAAGAGGTGGTGAGCAGAGGGCCCCCGAGAGCCCCCACCTGTGCCTCCTCTGAGGGACACAGAGACAGTTCCTAATCGGGCTGTCTCTCTGGGGGAGGGGCAATGCACGTCGTGTGGGTGAGTCGGGTCTGCAGGTGATGAGCGGGTGTGTACAGGATCCACGTTGTTCCATCCGGGTCAGGCGAGCAGGTTGAGAGAGGAGAAATAGAATTTCTGGGAGAAGGTGATACTGGGACAGAATATTTGAACTCAAGATGGTCCTGGGAAATCCAGAATGGATGGCTCTAAGGCTGTGTTAGGGATGTAAGCATTCAAACCAGAAGATGTACAGTAGGAATTTACAGAAACCGGAAAGGGACTGGACTTTACACCACCCCGTCTTGTCAAAAAGCCACGACCAGCCGCTTCCTTCCCTCGAATCCTCGAAGCTGGGTGATACTGCCGCTGTCCTCGTCACCGTCATCCTCTTCACTATAACAGCGCGTGTCTTTTAATCTGAGTCGCTGGCCTAAGTGGCATTCGTGGGTTTTAACTTGTTGAATTCCCACAACAACCCCGTGAGTGTTAAGCTTCTTCAGAGGCAGAGGCACCTGCCCGGGGCGAGTCACACACTGCTGGCAAGTCCCAGAGGGTTCTCACGGGCAGGCGACTCCTCTGAGGGGCAGTACCTTGCCTGCCTACGCAGGAGCTTTGCCAAAGGTGGAATGTGATTGATGCCTGAGCATCAATCATTTATGCAAATGAGCCCACTGTTGTCCCCTAATTCTCTGATGGAGAAAGTGAGATGAAAGAAGTCGATGAGAGAGCTGACGAAGGGGCCACAGCAAGTGACAGGTAAATGGCAAAAGAGACAAATTGCAGGACGCGGGCCTAAGGAAAAGACCAACCATCGGGGCGTCTCAGGCTGCCACTTGATCTTCCTTGCGTGCAGTAAAATTGCAGGAAACGCACTCTATAAAACTGCAGGAAATGCATTCTATAAAATTGCAGGAAACGCATTCTGTAAAACTGCAGGAAATGCATTCTATAAAACGGCAGGAAATGCATTCTGTAAAAGTGCAGGAAATGCATTCTATAAAATTGTAGGAAACGCATTCTGTAAAACTGAAGGAAATGCATTCTATAAAATTGCAGGAAATGCATTCTATAAAATCGCAAGAAATGCAAGTGCATGTTGTAAGGAGCACTTTCTCCTCACAGCTCCTCCTGGGCCAGCTGGTAAGAGAGACACCTGCACAGGAAATCTGACTTCACAGGCCACAAGTGCTCCGTCCCCGTCGGAAGGTTTGAGGGGTGTGAGCTGAATCCATAGGGACGCCTGGCTTGCCCCCTTCCCACCAGAGCCTGCTCCTCATTTCCGTCCAGTCCTGAGTTTAACCCATGGGGACTCTGTGGCTTCCAGTCTCGGGGAAGAAGGGGCTACGCTGAAACACATTCTGCTTTGTTACTCTGAGGAGCCTTCGTAAGGCGGAGTTTAAACCTCCGGCCAAACCTCGTTCTTCCTTCCTAGCCCTCGGCTCAGTCCCTGCAGGAATGTGGTCTGGCTCAGCCCAGACTGGCCTGCTGCACTTTCTCAGTTATTATTGCATCTGTGGTTGGGGGGAAGCAATTACCCAGGAGGCCAGCCCCAGGTCTCTTGCTTCCTCTGTTTTCTTCCTTACCATCAGCCATTTCGCCAGACTTATCAGAACCTCCACTGGAAGGGAGGGAGCAGACGGGGAGGGTGAAGCTGGACTAGTCTGTTTGCAGGTTAGAGGACTTCACAGAAAGCCGTGGAGCACCCAGAGGTTAGGACAGCAACCCAACCCCCGAAAACCTGGACCAGAGAGGCACTTGGGGAGTCTGTCCCATGGAAACAGGAATACAGGATGAAGGAGAAAACCCTGGCTAAAATTTCAGTTTAAAAAAAAATCTGAGCCAGGAGCCGTGGTGCACTCCTGTAATCCCAGTACTTGGGAGGCTGAGATAGGAGGATCGCAGGTTTGAGGTCAGCCTCAGCAAATTAGTGAGACCCTGTTTCAAAATAAAAAATAAAAAAGAGGCTGGGGGTATAGCTTGGAGGTAGAACGCCCCTGGGCTCAATCCCAATACCAAAAAAAAAAAAAAAAAAAAA